>PVJX010010046.1:0-58559 GCA_004027295.1 Dolichotis patagonum
TAACTTCCTCTTTTCCTATCTTTACTCCTTTTATTTCTCTCTCTTATCTCATTGCTCTGGCTAGTATTTCCAGTACTATGTTGAATAGGAGCGGTGATAGGGGACATCCTTGTCTTGTACCTGATTTTAAGGTAAAGGCTTTCAGTTCTTGGCCATTTAATATGATACTGGCTGTAGGTTTGTCATAGATAGCCTTTATTATATTGAGGTAAAGACCATCTATTCCATTTCTCTGTAAGGTTCTTATCATGAATGAGTGTTGGACCTTATCAAAACTTTTTCTGCATCTATAGAGGTGATCATGTGGTTCTTACTTTTGGCTCTATTGATATGGTGGATTACACTGATTGATTTACATATGTTGCACCATCCCTGCATTCCTGGGATGAATCCCACTTGGTTGGGGTGAATAATCTTGATGATTTGCTGTATCCTGTTTGCTAATATTTTATTGAGAATTTTTGCATCTATGTTCATTAGGGAGATTGGCCTATAGTTCTCTTTTTTAGTTGGGTCTTTCTCTGGTTTTGGTACTAGAGTAATATTTGCTTCCAGGAATGACTTAGGAAGAATTGCTTCCTACAATTAGGAATTCAATTTCATTGAATTTCATTGAAATTTCATTGAAACAATTTCACTAAATTCAATTTCATTGAAGAGTTTGAGGAGTGTTGGAATTAAGTCTTCTTTGTATTTCTTGTAGAATTCTGCAGGGAATCCATCTGGGCCTGGGCTCTTCTTTGTTGGCAAGGACTTAATTACATTTTCAATTTCAGTAATAGAAGTTGGGTTATTCAGCAGTTCTACATCTTCCTGATCCAGCTTTGGTAGTTCATATGTATCTAGGAATCTGTCTATTTCTTCACTGTTATTGAACCTATTTGAGAGAGTAGTGGTTTTCAAAATAGGTGTTGATGATCTTCTGTACTTCCACCGAGTCTGTATTAATTTCACCTTTTTCATTCCTTATTGCATGAATTTGAGTTTTTTCTTTCCTTTTTTAAATAAGGTTGGCCAGGGGCTTATCAATTTTATTTATTCTTTCAAAGAACCAACTCTTTGATTCATTGATCCTTTGTACTGTTTTCTTAGTCTCTATTGCATTAATTTCTGCTCTAATCCTTATAATTTCCTCCCTGCTTTTGGCTTTGGGCTTGACTTGCTCTTCTTTTTCTAGATGTTTGAGTTGTAGCATCAGGTTGTTTATTTGTGTTCATTCTGTTTTCCTGATGTGGGAATTCACTGCAATAAATTTTCCTCTGAGGACTGCTTTCATTGCATCCCACGGATTCCGGTAAGTTGTATTTGTATTTTCATTTGCTTGTAGATATTGTTTAATTTCTTCTTTAATGTCCTCCGTGACCCACTGATTGCTCAGGAGTGTATTATTCAATCTCCATGTGTTTGTAGGGTTTTTGCAGTTTCTTTTTTCATTAATTTCTTGTTTCATGGCACTATGATCTTATAACATGCATGGAATAATTTCAGTTCTTTTGCATTTACTTAAGTATCTTCTGTGGGCTACTATATGGTCTCTGTTAGAGAATGTCCCATGTATTGCTGAGAAGAATGTATATTCTGATGTTGTTGGGTAGAACATTGTGTATATGTCTATGAAGTTCATTTGTTCACAGGTGTGATTCAGTTCTGTTGTTTCTTTGCTGATTTTCTGCCTGTTTGATCTGTCCCTTTGTGTCAATGGCGTGTTAGGGTCGAATTTGATGCATAAATATTTAAGACTGTTCTCTCTTCTTCTTGAAGTTTCCCCCTAACTAGTATGTAGTGACCTTCTTTATCTCTTTGGATCATTCTGGGTTTGAAGTTCAATTGTCTGCAAACAGAATAGCTACCGCTGCTTTTTTTTGGGTTCCTGTTGCATTAAGTATTGTTTTCCATCCTTTGACTTTCAGTCTGCCAGTTTCCTTTTGAGTTAGATGGGTTTCTTGTAGATAACATGTGGTTGGATGTTGTTTCTTGATCCATTCTGCCAGTCTGTTTGTTTTAATTGGTGAATTGAGGCCATTTACATTAATGGTTGTAACTGTTATATATTGGTTTATTTTTGACATGTTATCTTTCTGCTGTTGTTTCTTTACCTTTCCACTCTGTCAAATTGTTTGCTTTGCTTAGTGGTTTTTTTCCTATGTCAATCTAGAATGTCTTTCAGTATTCTTGGCATGGTTGGTTTGATGTTCATGAAGTTCTTCAGCTGTTCTTTGTCATGGAAGTATCTTATTTCTCCATCCATTTTGAAGGATAGTTTTGCAGGGTACATTAGTCTGGGTTGGAAGTCGTTTTCCTTTAGGATCTAAAATACTTCACCCCATGCTCTTCTTGACTTCATTGTTTGTGTTGAGAACTCTCCTGTGATTCTGATAGGTTTTCCGTTATAGGTGATCTGTCTTTTCTCTCTAATAGCTGTTAGTATTCTGTTCTTTTGTTGGATTCCTGGGGTATTGATTATTATATGTCTGGGTGTAGTTTTATTTTGGGCATGGCTGTTTGGAGTCCTATATGCTTCACTGATCTGTATGTCAGTTTTCATTCTCATGTTTGGGAAATTTTCAGCTATTACTTCTATAAACATCCTCTTGATATCATTTGTGTTGTCCCCTTTTTTTTCATTTATCCCTATCAATTTATGTTATTTTTCTTTGCATCATCTTGCAGCTGTTGAATTGTTATTTCCTGCTTCCTTGTTATCTTTAAAAGATCTTTCCTGTCCTGTTCACTAGCTGCAATCTTGTCTTCGAGGTCTGAAATTCTATCTTCACTTTCGTTGAGGTGGTTTTGCCAACTTTGAGTGGAATTTTTGATTTCCTATATAACTCTTTGAATTGGCTTCATGCATTGTTTCTTATATTGTTCATTCAGGGTTTCCATCTTTTTGCATTGTTCCTCTAATTTTTTAACCATGCCTTCTTTAGATGTGTTTAGCACTTCTTTTATTACATTTATCATTTCTTCTTTTACCTGGGAGATTATTTCTGATTTGAGTTCTTTTATAGCTTGCGAGAGTTGTTTCTTTATTTCAGTTGATATCATTTCAGGCATTTCAGGTGCATGGCTTATATTTTCTTCTATGTACATGGCTCCTAGGCTTTCTTGGGATGAGCCGGAGGTTTGAGATTGTATTTTTTTTCATTTTATCATTTTCCTACATTTCCAGGTTTCAAGCAGTGTTCCATAGCTTCCCGTGGGAGTGCTGGAAGTCACCTTGTGTGCCTGCAGCTCCCAAGGACTGATTGGAGGTCGATGGGAGTGGCCCAGTCAGGCCCTCGGGGATCTCCTGTGTGTCCTCCAGTTGTCTAGGATGCTGGGCAGCATCCTAACCACTGGGAGCAATGGTCCCAAGCTCTTCCTGAGCACGCTGGAAATCAACTCGTGTGCCCTCAGCTCCCGGGACTGAATAGAGGTGGCTAGGTGTGGCCTATTCAGGCCCGTGGGATCTCCTGTGCCTCCAGTGGTGGTTCAGGAAGCTAACAGCTGGGAGTGATGGTCCAAAGCTCTTCCCCGACTGTAAGCCCACTGGAAATCACCTTGCCTGCCCTCAGCTCGCGGGGCTCCAGGAGTTATTTTCCAATTCCAGGACTGTGTTTATAGAATATTGGTAGCTGACAACATGTGAATGAGAGCCTCCATTCTCCTCTCCCATTTCCCTCTTTCTATCTGATCATACATTTACCTACCTATTATCAATACAAATTTATGGATTTCAATTTTTTTCTTGAATGATAGTGATATAAATATTTTATTTGACAAAAGAGAACATTTAATATGCTGTATTTTGCTTTTTTCAGTTAACGTCTGGAGAGCACGCCACATCAGTTTATGTAAATCTTGCATGTGTGTTTGTGTATATGTGTGTGTGCGTGCGAGAGAGACGAGCGAGACAGACACAGACACAGAGAGACTAGAGTAAATCCAAAGGTACTCTGCCACTGAGCTGGATCCCTAGTCATTTTTAAGTTTCTTATTTTGTGGCAAGGTTTTTCCAGGTTGTTTGAGTCTTGAATTTTATGATCCTCTTGCTTCAGTCTTCCAAGGTGTGGGATTACAGGCATGAACCTCCCCAATTCCTCTTTTTTCTTAAGTGGTGCATGTTTCTTGATATTATGTGTGTATATATTGTAGTTTATTTAACCAGTTTCTTACACTGGAATGTTTAGGGAGTTTCTTGTGTTTTCCAATTACAAATAATACTGCAGTGAATAACTTGTGCGTGTGTTGGAGGTGTATCTTCAATGCAGATTATTAAAAGTGGAGTTGCTGCACTGAAATATGAAGACACAGGTAGTTTTATTAACTGCTGCTAGACGTCTTTCCATAATTACTGAACTATTTTGCCCTTTCACCAGCAATACATGAGAGTACTTTTTCCTCCCATGGCTTCATTAAAATTTATTTCCAAGCTTTAGAATGTTTGCCAATCTAATAGAAGTGGCATGTCAATGTAGTTTTAATTAGGATTTCACTTGTAAGTAAAGATGTACATCTTTTCTAATATTTATCAGCCTTTTTTTCCTGTTTTGAATTCTGTTGTCACATCTTTTCCATTTTCATGTAGAAATTTTGGTTACTTTACCTTTCCCAGGTTTTATTTCAATTAATTAGTCAGTTAATTTTGCTACTAGGAATTGAACCCAGGGCCTCCAGTATGGTAAGCATGCACTGTACTAGTGAACTGCACTCCCAACCCCTACCTTCTTCACATTTTAAAAGTTCTTTGTTTATTGTGGGTACTAGCTCTTTATCTTTGACATATATGGTAAATATTTTCTCCATTCATTCATCACTTAATGTGTGACTGCTTATTGGATATTTTGTATTGCCTAAGGTTATTTATTTATTTATTTATTTAGAGACAAGGTCTCACTTTGAAGTTCAGACTGGCCTTGAACTCCCTGTATAGCCCAGGCTGGTCTGGAATGCACAGTAATACTCTTGTTTTAGCCTCCCAAGTACTGGGATTACCAGCATAAGGTTTTTTATTTTAAAATTATCATCTTGTCATATTTATTAGTATATTTATTGCAACTGGATTTCAAGTCATAATTAGAAAGCCTTTAATTACTTGTAGGTTATAGAGGAATTCACTCATCTTTTTCTTTACTTCAGGAGATGACTCTTAAAAGAATATTTCTGGTAAAAAATAAAAAAGCATATACTTTGTACTCATTAAGGAATCTTTCATCCATAGCTTTCTTCTAGCTTGACAAGTAGTAATTAACCACTCTTAGATGTACCAGGCAATCTGTTTTAAATTTTTTTCTATAAATAGATAGAATAGGGATTACCATTCAGGTAAGTGACAAAAAGGGATATAAATTTTTTTACTCTGATTTCTTTTGTTTTTATTTAGTCCCTAAGATTAATCCATTTTTATGGTCTTCCTTCTTTCCTTCCTTCCTTCCTTCCTTCCTTCCTTCCTTCCTTCCTTCCTTCCTTCCTTTTTCTCTTTGCTTTCTTTCTCCTCCCTCCCTCCTTTTTCTAGTGTGCATTAAATCCAGGACCTTTGTACAGAGTAACATGTCCAGCCTGTTTATTTTAGGACAGCATCTTGCTAAGTTTTTTCCGGGCTGGCCTCAAATTCACAGTCCTCTTGCCTTAGCCTCCTATAGCTCTGTTAAATGGATCGTTTTTTTAAGATAGTTTAATTTTGATTGTTTTGCTTGGAATTCAATTCTTCAGTGTCCTAGCCATGTGTTCATTTTACTGCAAAGCTGAGGTTCTTTGAACGAGAAGTTACAGGCTCTAACATTTTTAGCTTGTACTTCCTTAGCCAAATTGAGGAAATACATCAAGGTATCGTCTCTGAGTGAAAAGGGTACAGGAATGAAAAACATTTTCTCAGTATGTTTCTCCTGTCAGAAATTTGTGAGAAAGCCACTCCTCTGTTAATGACGTTACCCTTATTCAGAGGCTAAGAGACAGCAGATATCCCTTTGGAAATGAAAATTTAAAAATAATACAATGAGTCATTTGCTCCCTTTCCCAGTAGTATTGGAGATTTGACCCAGAGCCTTCACACTGAGGAACATCCTAGTCCTTTTATAATTTTATTTTTTGAGACAGGATGTTTGAAAGTTACTCCAGGGTGGACTCGAACTTGAGCTCTTTCTGCCTCAGCCTCCCAGGGTGCTGGGATTACATGCATGTGGCCTCCTTGCCCACCAGATTAATTTGCTTTCAAAACATACACAGTGCAATGCAAACATAGGGTGAGGAGAACAGTAAGTTGATGGTGAACTGTCAACTCCCCCATGTTGTTGGACAAGAGATTAATGGAAAGGACACTTGGATTTCTTCTACCCTTTATAGTTACTTGGTTGGTACTTTCCGTTAGCTACTTTCTGTTAATTTTCTAAATCTGAAAAATGAGATGTTCTTCTGTATGAACTCCAGCTTTAAAGTTATAAATTCTCCTAGTTTCTTTTATTTCCCACTTTTAGTATATATGTTAGAGCCTCCAAAATCCCTAGCATTTTTGAGTCTTTTATTTCTTTTTAATTAAGTGTTTATGGCACCAGACAATATGATACTCTCTTCTAGTCTGAATTTCTCAAAGGATTATGTGATGTGATTCCCTGAGCTCACAAGTTTGAGATCAGCCTGGGCAGCATAGTAAGTCTAATTCTCAAACTCAAACAAAAGACATTCACTTCCTTCTGCAAATTTAATTTTGAATACTCAGTCTTCAGAGTATTGGGCAAAGCTACATATGGTAGTGTAGCCCTGGATTCCTAGCATGCTGGGAGGCTGAGGCAGGAAAATCCCAAGTTTGAGGCCAATTTGGTCAGCTAAGCAATTTAGTGAGACTGTCTCAAGGTAAAAACATGAAACACTAGAGACATAAAACACTGAAGACCTTGAGTTCAGTTTCCAGTATTTAAAAGAAAAAATCAGTCAGATAAGTTATTTGGTATTGGGTATGACACTGTCAATTCTGTTTAACTGTAAAGCCTGTGAGAGTAGAGAGTTGGCATTGACAGTTTAACAGTGTTTTTTTTCTTGGAGTTGTTTAATTCTAGAAGGGAAATCAGTTGTAGGATGTTAATGACATCGTGGATAGTTCTTACTATTTCAGGTTTGTTTCTATGTAGACCAGTAGCTCTGCTTGCTTTTATGCTCCTAAATTGTACCCTTCCATAACTAATGCCAGAGGTCATGAGAATTCATTATTGGGACTTGGTCACAGGGATTCATCCTTACAACTTGGCAAGCAACTCAAAATTTGGTAATGAATTTATCTTAAATGTTGTATTAGCACCTAATCCCTAAATTTGACAATTTTATGCATAAAGTGGGAGTTCCTTTATATCAGAAAAATACAGACTCCAGTTATTAAAATGAAAACTCTTAGTTTCTGGAACATTTGGCTCTGTTGTTACACAGGTATTTTATTTTTTAAAATGTAAAACAAAAAGCCAATTAAACTTTGAAAAGTAATACCCAGAGCCAGACGTTCTCTTGACATCATTACGGTGCATGACTGTAATGATCAAAATAGAGGAGTATTCCCATTGTCACATGACAATCGTTGGGCATAATTTAGCTTCATATTGGAGGAAATGTCAAGACTTTCATGTAGTCTGGAGCTCATTTAAGTTCTGTGGATTTATAATACTACAAATGCAAAGCTTCTTATCTGGCATAGACTTATACTTACAAAGTAAACTTTTTGTATTTTTTTCCTAGTAAAGATGAGTTTTAGTGATTGTTTTACTGTTACATTGATGGATGGGTGGATGAATTTGATTGATTGATTGATTGATTAATTGTGGTGGTGGTACTGGTACTGGGATTAAACCCAAGTCTTTCTGATGAACTATACCTCAAGTACTTTTTTGTGTTTATTTTGGGATTAGGGTTTTACTAAATTGCTAGATTGGTAGGTTTCCCAGAACGGACTCCGACTTGTGATACGTCTGCCTCAGCTTGCAGAGAGTACTGGGATTAGAAGCATATGCCATCATGTGTGGCTAGTGTTACCATCTTTTAAAATAAAAATATGTGTGTAAAATATTTTGATTGTAGGTTTTCATTAAGCTAATTTGAAAAACATATTTATCTTTATGTGTTACTACCATGCTAAGTGCTGGGTTTATAGGGGTGAATAAGATGAATACAGATTCATTGTCCTATATTTGGTTGTAAGCACAAAGCACTGAAATTGATTTAAACAATTAATGAAAAGAATGTATTGAGTCTTGGAATTAAAAAACATTCAGAGGATATCAGGTTTGATCCATTAGGACCTAGTGTCTTTCTGTTCCACTGCTTCTATCTGTCGTCTTGCTCTCAGGCATGCTCTTTTATTGCTATTGGTAACTTCAGGCTACTATTCTCTTGACTCTCAACCCATTAATAAAAGAGACTACTCTTTTTTCAGTAGTTGTGCTAGGTTTACTAATGACTCTTGTTATGTGAGACTAGTCATGTCGCTAAACCTGAACCAATCTCACATCCTAAAGAGTCAGTGCTGTACTCTGATTGACCAGGTTTGAGCTGGGTATAGCATGGATAACTTGAATTAGTCTTCAAGAATGGTAATCCTCTGAGGGAAAAAAAATGAAGGCTCTGCATTAGGATTAGGAATGAGTGGAGTGCTTCGCAAAAATAGCCAATGTTTGCTGGTGTGGTGATGCAGGTCTGTAATCCTAGCACTTAGAAGATTGAGGCAAAAGGATCAGTGCGAGTTTGAATTCAAGGCCAATTTGAAGTACGTTACACAATCCTGTCTCAAAAAACAAATAAACAACAACAAAAGAACAGTTGTCTATAGTCTCTGCCTCTGCTTTGTGGAGGAAGACAGAATTTAGCCAGCAGTAACAGCCAAAGGTTGCTCCTCTGATAGAGCAAATATAGGCTGCTTGGTGACCACTAGAATGGGACACTTTCATACGTGTCATATTTTAAATAGTAATGAATAACTATAATAAAAAGGGGATACTTTAAATTATACCCTTAGAGACATGTCATTGGTGAATATAATGTTGCAGTTAATCCTATTTTGGACGTTCTCATGTAGCAGACTTGTTGAAGTGTGTGTCAGCACTGAGCAGATCTTTGTGAGTCACGTCTATGTTGTAAAAGCGGTAGCTGAGGTGCAAATGGCTTCAAGGCTGAGCAGTGATCATATCTGCATCCCTGGAGAATTTTAGCATGACACATTTCCATATAATGGGCTGGTTCAGTATCTGTGACATTGAAGTAGCTATATTATGTTGCACCTTCACTGGGACATAGAGGAACTTGCAGGTTAGAAGGTGAACTCAGAGTTGGGACTATGGAGGGACCAGATGGGTTTAGGAGTCAGAAGTGGGGAGGGGCAAGTAATTGGGGGCTTGACTATATGTGTATGTCACAGAACATTACCTGAACAACACAATTTTCCACATAGGCCTTGATTACGACAGATTATGTCCTGGTTCTGAAGAGCATTGCCTTACCTTGTCTACAAAACTCTCCTCTTGTTTATCCCTGATGATTGCTCTTCTCTTGCAGATATATGAATGGGTGTAGGACTCAGTCCCAAGAGGATCATGGAACTCAAGATGTGTGTGTTTGGGCTTTGTTGGGAAGGGGTTTTTCATATGCAGGTGTAGAGGTCTTGAGTCCTGAGAGGGACATGGAGCTCAGGGTACACCAATGCAGAGGCCAGCTGAGCTTAGTTTATGTGGATCTGTTCCTAAAAGGTGAGTGAGTGATGCTCATTGTGTAGACATTGAAGCATATTCAAGAACTGTGATTTCATTTGGTGGAATGTGCTTGGTAATTCGGTAACTAGTGAAAATACATGTTGCAGGGAAGAAATTGTCAGAATTGTTTTGTAGTTAATTAGTCATCAAAATGAATAAACCTAGAACAGAGCTATAGACATTGAACTTGCTCATAACTGTGTCCTGAATTGGGCCTTCACTGCTTCAGTTATATTGTGTGTCCCTGAGTGAGTCTTCTTTTACTCAGCAATCTAATGTGTGTGCTTTTGCATGTGTGCAAGAAGAAGAGGCATTTTTCCTCTAGAAGATAGTGGTGGCTCCACCTTTAAAAGATAACGATGGCTCCACAATTGTCTTGACACATTCCCCAGACCAGGTACCACAAACCCTTAGAGTCCTGAGGTTTCTGTGGAGGTGTTTTGATAGTCTTACCCTGACCCACCTTCCGACCTGGAGTTCTCTCAGGATGTGCCTTCTTCCTTCATGTACAGACTAGAAGAAAATGATTCTTCTTTTAATCTTGCCTTTTTCATGAAGAGTGCTGACCTTTTGGACATGATATCCCAGCTTTAGAAGTTGCAGTCACTCATCATTTACTATTTGTACCACTTGCAAGACATACAGCTTACTGGCTTTTACTATTGTTTTTTAGGAATGTGTACACATTTTGCTACTGGTTTATCAGCTGAATTAGAACTTTTGAGGGAGCTCAGATGTTCCAAAAAGTGGTGCAGATGAAGTAAGATTAAAGTGTTAATGAATTTGTATGGCTTTGTTTAGAAAGTATGCATAAGAATCTGCATCACTTTAAAATATAATTATACTTAAATTTTTATTTTTATTTATTTTTAATTTTTTGGTACTGGGAACTGAACTCAGAACCTTCTATTTACCAGACAGGCACTGTGCCACTGAGCTACATCTCTGGCCCTATTTTTATTTTTTGAGATAGGGTCTCACTATGTAGTTCAGGTTGGCCTTGAACTCGCTGCGTAGTTCAAACTGGCTTTCAATTTGCATTTATCCTTTTGCCTCAGCCTCCTTAGTGCTGGGATTATAGGCGTGTGCTACTGCACACAGCTATTTTTACTTACACTTTATCAATATGAGTCACATCTTTGCTTTCTTTTCTTGTTCATTTGCACACATTTCATGTCTGAATCCTGAAAATTACTGTTTTATTTTTCAGCCTGAATTATCTGCTGAGGAAAAATATTTCTATATGGCTGATCCATTTAAGCATGTAATTACATAACCAACTTGGTAGCTTAAGCTTGAAGCTAATGAAACAACTAATTAGATAATATAGGTCTCAGAATCTAGAGTTATACCTTGAATTGACTCTGAGATTATATCACTCACTAGCGGTATAATCTTCACTGTGGTTTCTTAGTAATAAAGCAGGGACGTAAAGTCACATCAGAATATAATGAGAATTAAATATGACAGTGCACATTTATTTATATAAAATATTTGGCATAGTGTTTGATCCTGAGAAGATGTGCTCAGTAAATGGTAACTGGTAGGTTTCTTCTAATGAATCATAGGTTTAAAAATAAATACATATTTTTATGCGTGTGTATCAAAATTTATGTGTTGGGGCCAAGAATTAAGTTTGGGGATGCCTCTTCAAAATTACTTAGTATAATCATCAACATAATGGTTTGATGTACATAAAAAATTGTTCCTTGTTATCTGTAAGAGATTGGTTCCAAGGCCAAACAGGTACCAAATCCATGGATGTTCAGGTCTCATGTAAAATGGCCTAAGATTCACATGTAACCTATACACATTGTCCCTTATACTTGATCCTTTAGTTATAATACCTAATACAATGTAAATACTGTTAACAAGTTGTAATGTTGTGCCATTTAGGGAAAAATGACCACAAAAAAGGTATGTATTTAGTACAGATACAACCCCCCTCCTTTCCCAAGTGTTTTTTTCCCATGGCACATGATCCGTTAATATGTGTATAAAACTATATATAGACTATCAGTTTGTGTACATGCTCCTAGTTCTGTCACTTACTGTTTTTCTACTGGCCCTGGTCTAAACTGCCATCACCTCTTGTTGGGATTCACTCACTGACCTTGGTCATCGGCTTCTTTCCTGACTTTCCTATAACCAGCACAGTGGCCAGAGTGATGGGTTTTAGGCATCCAGAAATCCTCTCTCCATGTCACCTGACTTGAATAGCTCTCTTTTAGCCTCTAGACCCCTTATGGCCTCTAGTCTCTTTCCCATCTCTGTGCTTCTGACTTATCCTCTGCTCCTGTTTTTTTTTTAACTGTATATATTTTTTTATTTTAAAGAGAATAAAACCAAGCAAACTAAAACAGAATAGAGCCAGTCAAAACAAAACAGTATGATACAGGATTTCAAAACAAGATAATAGGAAATCAATAATGGCTATCATTATGCCTCTTGTCTTCAAAATAGCTACATACCATCAGACATAGTAAAATCAAACAAAACAGAACAGAACAGAATCAATAAAAACAGAACAATGAATGTAATACAGGACTTCCAAACAAGATAATGGTAAACCCAAAATTGCTACCATAATATATTTTGTTATCTTTGAAATACCTGCCCATCCTGTTAGATATAATAAAATCAAACAAGACAAAACAGGATAGAGTCAAACCAAACAGAATGATACAGAACATTTAAGACCAGATAATACAGAAGTAGCAATGGCTGCTACCTTCAGAAGGATATTCTCCATAGATGCTATATTGCATATTGTTATTCTCTAAATTAGATGATCAGTACTGGCTTTAGCCTGCAAAGTCAGTGAAACACTAAATACTACAAAGCATTAAGTTGTGTTTTACTTCAGTAGCTATCATCTCAGCCATGTTTCTCCAGATCAGCCAGTCACTTAAAGTGGGGTGGGAAGGGGACAGCCTTGGCTCATTGTGTCTCCCAGCCCACATGCCAGAAGGGGCTGACATCTGTTTCTCCTCCCTGTGGCCTGCCC
Source organism: Dolichotis patagonum (assembly GCA_004027295.1). NCBI lineage: Eukaryota > Metazoa > Chordata > Mammalia > Rodentia > Caviidae > Dolichotis > Dolichotis patagonum. Next base: position 12,709 of record PVJX010010046.1, read on the forward strand.
ATGGTGCCAACTCACAGGAAGGGGCTGGCATCTGGTTCTCCTTTCTGTGGCCCACAAATGGCCCAACTCATAGGAAGGGACTGGCTTCTTGTTCACCTCCCTGTGGCCCATGACTGGTGCTGACTCACAGGAAGGAGCTGGCATCTGGTTCTCTTCCCTGCAGCCCATTCATGGTGCTGACTTACAGCCTCTGCTCCTCTTTCAAAGGAGTGTGTCCTCCTGTCTGCTGACCTTCCAGAAGCAAGCCCAGCTCACTTCTTCCTTGAGACAGAGGCCTTAGTATTAGTTCTCTACTCTGGGTGGTGCCTTCTTGTCACTTGGATTTCATTTTAAGATGATTTCTTCAGAAAGACCTTCCCTAACACCATGTTGTTACGTCTGCAGCTTTCTTGCCTGTCACTATTGCATTTTTTTCATTGAAAATAAATTTTTTATCTATTAGTTTTTTGATAATGTTAAGTGAAATAAATCAGACACAGAAGTTTAAGTATCACATGGTTTCTCTTATATGAGATACACAAATGAAGAACAAAGTAGAAGAGAGATAAATAGGAAATAGAAAGTTCAGATGCTTTTCTAAACTACAAATTCCATTGTTTTAAAAATTTTTATATATATATATGTTACTATATATATATAGTAATTGGTTTCATGTATGCTATTTGTTTATCTTAGTTTGCCAAAAAGAACTAAATGGTCACTTAAACAACATAAACCTAAATAAAATGTTACAAATGCCAAATACTGTGTGTTGTGTTTTGATCTTTGTCAGTATCTGTATGCCTTTACAGAGTTCAGATGGAGTAGACTTGTCATTTCATACTTTGATCTGTATTTTCATATACAGTGGTCATTCCTAAGGCAGTCCTCACACATGAGAACAGCATTTTCCATTCGTAAGTGTCATGCCGACAGTGCATATGCCTTGCTTTTCTGTCTTTTTTTGGTAGGTCATGCTTGTCATCTTTCTTTTTGTTTTGTCAGGAGGCTTCTATTACAGTGAACACTTAGTGGAAAAATAAAATATCAAATATGTACTGTTTAGAATAAACATTTTCTTCATCATCTATTTGTTTGCTTACTAAATCTAAAAAATAACAGGCAGGGCATAGTGGCACATGCCTCCAATACCAGTACCCAGGATGCTAAGGCGGGAGGACTCCACGAGCTGAAGGCCAGCGTGGGCTGCACAGTGAGCCCAGGCCTTCCTGAACTACATGGCAAGACCTTGTCTCAAAAACCTTAAAAACAAAACAAAACAAAACAAAAAACACCCACATATATATCTGAACTACAATGAAAATGCAATCCCCCCAAAATTGAAAAGATCATGCCACAGTGATATATGTGCACCCATGTTTATAGCAGCCCAGTTTGTAATAGCTAAATCTTGGAAACAACCAAAATGCCCATCAACTGCAGAGTGGATTAAAAAAAATGTATTTTTATACAATGGAATATTAGCTATAAAAAAGAATGATCTTGAGGCCTTTATAGGTAAATGGAGGCAACGTGAGACTATCCTCATAAGTGAAATAAGTAAGACTCACATTTGTAAATATTGTACTGTCTCTCTAGTACAAAAAATAATAATAAAAAAAGAAAGAATAATAAGATCCAAAATGTATAATAGATATTGTGATAATGAAAGGGAAAGAAAATGCTCTAAAGGATATAACTGTATGTATGTTTAAGTGTGTAAGATAGATGACTGTATTACTAAGTTTCCATTAGATCATTGAAAAATAATGGTTTGCACTGTCAATGTTTGTGTGTCTGTCCACTTTTTATGCTTTGATTTTGTAACTTGAACAACTATATCTAAAAGGACAATTTGTAACTTATCAACTAGTAGTTTCTTAGTGTTAAGATTTTTCTTTGAAATTCCATGTTCTACCCTTTTTTGTTTTGTCTTGTTTTTATTTTTTCTTTAAATAAAAAAAAAACTCTACCACAAAAATAATCTTTACTTCAATCATCAACACCTAAGGCAGTTTTCAAACATGAAAATAGTGTGTTCTATAGACAAATATCACTTATACACACGTGATTTCTTTTTCTTTTATGGTAGGGCATACTTGATATCTTGATGGGCTTCCTGTTTTCTTTTTCTTTTCCAGACAGGGTTTCACTATGCAGTTCAGGCTGGCCCTGAACTCACCCTGCAGCCCAGGCTGGTCCTGAACCTGAAGCAATCCTCCTGCCTCAGCCTTCCAAGCACTGGGGCCACAGGCATGCACCACCATACCTGGGTTCTTCCTCTTTTTTTTAGGAGGTTCTTGTGAAGTTTCACCTGTCTGTTCACCAGTCTGCTCCAGAACTCTTTTGCAGAGTTCTTTGGGCAAATATATATTGTTCTTTCTCTGTTGTAATTGATCACTTCTCAATTCTAGTCCTAAACCTCTAAGAAAATTTCTCTGTGATATTTGTTATTTTATTTCTTTTTTTTTTAATTTTATTTTAAAAAGGAGTAAAATTAAACACAACAAAACAGAACAGAATGCAACATAAGAAAGCATAAATTTCAAAGCTAGACAACCAGAGATCTTCACTATCATATTGTCTCTTGTTTTCTTCCAAATGGTTGTCCTTATCTTTGCATATGGAGAGCTCATACTAAATAACATAGCCAATCTTTTCACAAGATGTGTAGTTCACTGGCTCCCACTTGCTAAGCAGGGGGAGGGAGGGGGGGACACGGGATGGGGGACAGGATGACATGAGATGTCTGATTCTCAGCCCACACGCAGGCAGGATCACAGTTGCCCCCCAGAGACGGGAAGAGTTCTTTGTTCTCCCGCACCCCGAGTCAACCGCAAGGTGCAGGTCCCAATGTGCCAGGGTCTCTCTCCTTCAGGCTGCTGAAAGTCTGCCACACTGTCAGCCACCCCCCAGAGAGGGGGAGAGCTCCTTGTTCTCCCGGCACCCCAACTCAACCGCATGGTACAGGTCCCGAGGCGCCAGGGTCTCTCCCCTGCAGGCCCCCTAAAGTCCTCCATACTCACCTGCTATTTCTTTCTGATGAATTGACCATTCCATTTCCAAAGTTCTGAAATGGCCAACAGACCACAGAATTCTCTTTAGGCTCCTGTTTGAAACCAGCAGCTACAGCGATCTGCTAGCCTTGCTTCAGGGCCACGTTATTTTATTTCTACATTATCAAACTATTCATGCCTGACATGTTTAGGATCTCGTAAAATACAACCATTTGCTAATGCTTTGTGTTTCAAGTGGCATCATAGTTGCTGCATCGCTCATTAAGAGCATATGTGCTCTGCCTTTCATTTTGGTGTTAAATGTGACCATTTCTGGCTTCCTTTGTGTTGAAGATTAAGTATCAACTGTTTGTTTGTTTGCTTGCTTGCTTGCTTGTTTTCTTGAGACAGTGTCTCACTATGTAGTCCAGGCTAGCCGTGAACTCACAGGATCCTCCTGCCTCGCCTGGGTTTATAGGCATGCCACCACCATGCCTAATTTCATTATTAGTTTTATCATTATGGTGCAGTGTTGACAGTATCAATATTACTTTGTTTTTCTTCACCACATGCAATGCCAATGTCTGAAATCCAAAGACTGTACTATACATTGCTCTGTCCTAAACTTGCAACATTTTCTTGAGAATATCTACTTTGTTCTTATATAGTTCCTATGCTGGACAACTGGTATTCCTTTACTAAATGTAACATCAGTGGCTAACTAGTGAACCAACTGGCAAATGTGACATTTTGGTTGCTTTTCACAATAGGTACAAATCTGTTCACAAAGTCATATGGTTATTACTACATGAATAAAACCTGATGGCCAGGTTCCAGGATAAATTTCTTTCTTTTTTTTTTTTTGGTACCGGGGATTGAACTCACGACCTTGTGTTTGCCAGGTAGGCACTTAAGCCACTGAGCTAAATCCCCGGCCCTCCAGGATAAATTTCTAAATTCAAGGTATAAAATGTCCTCACATCTATGAGGACATATATTTTTATACCATATTTAGAAAGTTTATTTGGCATATATTGTGAAAAGCTACAACCATGAATTGAAGTTGTCAATTGACATGTATTTGGGTGGTGTAGAAATTGCTTGACAGTTTGAAACAGAGCCTTCAAAAAATGAGCAAATAGCAGTCAAATCATCAGATTTTTTTTTTCTTGACAGGTCTTTTTGTCATCAAAATGTAGGCAGTTTTGAAGGAAACCAAATTTCTCGAGTGTCATTATTCTACAAATCTTTTTGCCACATCTGTCACTTCTCCATAAATCCTTTAGATTCTGATGGTTAGAATGGTAAAATCCTGCTGTGAAGGCTTTTAGTTCAGATAGTGAGGTGCCATGATAAATATATTTTTTATTAGTATTGGTACATATAGAACATTTTACTTATATTTCATTATTAGTGTATTTCACAACATCTTATAGCATATTGTCCATTACAAACAGTTTCCAACATTGAATCACAGTGTTGGCATTCCATCCAATAGGTTTCACCTTGGCAAGAACCTGATAATGTTTTCTGATCTAATTCTGATGTTGGATTTTTCAGGTATACATGCCCAATTTGTAGTATTTTGACTAGTCAGACATTTATTTACATGACTTCTTTTCCTGATCTGAGTCAAGGTCTTCGTTCTGTACTTCTCTGTCATATCTTGCTTTGTCTCACTATTGCAACTTCTTTGGCTTACATGATCCAGTCATCATTGGTAACCAAGTCACCTGATGATTCACTTTCAGCCTCCTTCCAAAGTTGTAAAAGCAGATTTTCATGTGACATTGTAGTGAATTGGGCTAATTCTTCAAGGGGCAACATCACTTCAGTTCCGCTTAGCAGGGGTCACCTTCTCCATTGTGCCCTCAGACTCACTCCAGGACTGAGGATGCCTGATTTCCAGTTCCCTTGGTTCCCAAGATCCTAGCTTTCCTTTTCTTTTGGTAAGCCACTGGATTGCAAACAAACACAGCAGGCATGGTTTCATTTCAAACCCAGAATTGTTTTAATTAGTTTAACATCTGCCAAATGCTTTGAAGATAGAAAGCAACAGATAAGTGTTGGATGATGTTATTAACAACTACAGTTAATTGCAAACATTTCTATTACTGTAAGTTTTTGTCTCCTTTTCTTTGTTCTACTTTCTTTCCAAGGTTCCCAAATTCTTGAATTCATCATTTGTAATGGTTAAGTAGTACTTTTTTTTGTGTTGATGAGCTATTATTTGTTTAAACATTTATTCTCAAAACTGGGATTAATAGGATTAACAACTTGAATAATTTAAAATTTTTGCTGTGTGTTTCTAGATTCCTTTTGAAAAGATTGGCAAAATGAGGGTTTTTTTTTTTTTTAAGAGTTCTGGAGTCTAGAAGCTTTGAATTTTATGAACTACCATTAGCAATAAAACTAGTACTGGAAGGCCAGGAATATAACTCAGAGGCACAGTGTTTGCTAGACAAATATGAGGTCATGAGTTTGATTCCTAGTTAAAAAAAAAAAAAGTAGTACTGTACATCATTGCTTTACATTTTATTTCTTCATTTTTATGTTGACAAAGCTATATAAGTGTCATTTAGATTGACTGATACTGGTTCCTTAATTTGGGGAGAACAGTACACTTTTATTGTGGCATTTATCATGTTCTCCCTATCCTTTAAAATACTATTTTTTAATATTAGTGAAAAAAATATCCTTCTACTTTATCACTTATTCTCTTCTTAAGAGTCACAGAGTCACAGAGTCACATCCCTTGTTCATGAATAGGAAGAATAAATATTGTGAAAATGGCCATCCTCCCAAAATTGTTGTACAGATTCAATGCAATCCCAATGAAAATACCACTAACATACCTCATAGATCTAGAGGAATCACTCCTAAAATTCATCTGGAACCAGAAGAGACCTAGAATAGCAAAGGCAATTCTAAGCCTTCAAGTTAGGGATTGTGATGCCTCCTGTCTTCTTTGCCATTTATTAGTTTTGGCTACATATAGAACATTTTACTTTTATTTCATTATTAGTGTATTTCACAACATCTTATAGCATATTGTCCATTACAAACAGTTTCCAACATTGAATCGCAGTGTTGGCATTCCATCCAATAGGCAGGAGCATCACAATCCCTGACTTGAAGTTATACTACAAAGAAGGCAGGAGGCATCACAGTCCCTGACTTGAAGTTATACTACAAAGTTACTGTAATAAAATCAACATAGTACTGGAATAAAAACAGGTCTGAAGATCAATGGAATAGATTGGAAGATACAACCACAACTACAGACACACTCCACCACCTTATCTTTGATAAATGGGCCAAACACATTCACTGGAAGAACGATAGTCTCTTTAATAAATTGTGCTGGAAAAATTGGCTATCTATATGCCGAAAACTAAAACTAGACCCATGCCTATCACCATGTACTAGACTAAAATCTAAATGGATCAAAGATCTAAATATTGAAACAGATACACTAAATCTGTTGGAAAGATAAAGTAGGTAGAAATCTTGAAGACATTGGGGTAGGTAGAGAATTCATGAACAGGAATCAAACCACATGGGAAATACTTCCCAGAATCAATAATTGGGATCACGTCTTATTAAAGAGTTTCTGTATGTCGAAAGAAATCTCCAGCATAGCGAAAAGAAAACCCACAAATTGGGAAAAAATCTTAGTGAAGTGTCCTCAGACAAAGGACTTCTGTCTAGAACTTATAAAGAATTTTAAAAAATCAGACCTCCAAAATTCAAAGACCCAAATCCAAAAATGGACATCCTAGATGATTACACAGTTCTCAGATGAAGGAATACGAATGGCAAATAAATACATGAAAAAATGTTCAAATCGTTAGTCATTAGAGAAATGCAAATTAAAACCACACTGAGATTCCATCTCACTCCAGAAAGAATGGCCAGGATAAAGAAAATTTACCAGGATAAAGAATGGCCAGGATAAAGAAAACAAGTGCTGGAGAGGCTGCGAGGGGGGAAAAAGGAACTCTTATGAACTGTTGGTGGGAGTGTAGACTACACCATTGGTGACCACTGTCGAGGTCAGACTGGAGATTTCTCAAAAAGCTGGGATTGGAAGTCCCATTTGACCCAGCTATTCCACTTCTAGGCTTATTCCCAGAAGAACTGAAAACATCATACCACAGTGATATATGTGCATCCATGTTTATAGCAGCACAATTTGTAATAGTCAGATCTTGGAAACAACCTAAGTGCCCATCAACTGAGGAATGGATAAAAGAGTTGTGGTATTTTTATACAATGGAGTACTACTCAGCTATAAAGAATGATCACATTGAGATATTTATAAATAAATGGATGTAACTTGAGACCATACTCATAAGCGAAATAAATCAAACTCACATGTATAAATACTGTATAGTCTTCCTAATGTAAGAAATGGTAAGAGTACATAAGATTTTAGGGTAATCATGATTCGCATTATATTGCTTTGAAGCCTTATAATGTTTTCATTCATCAGTTGGAATGGTTTTATTCTGTGTTGTTTGATTTTATCATGTGTGGTGGTATGAATAGCTATTTTGAAGAAAACGACATTATGGTAGCCATTGCTGATTTAATATCATCTTGCTTTGAAGTCCTACCATGCTTTTGTTATTCTGTTACCATTGGTTCTATCATGATGTGTCTTTCTGGATTTTAATATGTGTGATAGTATAAACAAATTTTTTATGGAAAATGAGATATTATGGTAGCCATTGTTTATTTTCTATTATTTCGTTCAGAATGTCCTGTAATACTTTCATTCTCTTGAATGGTTTTATACTATTTTGTTATGTTTGATATTATTGTATGTGAAGCTATGTTCAACTATTTCAAAGAAAGAGACATGGTAGCTGCTGTTAATATCTGGTTGTCTTGTTGTGAAGTGCTGTGTTCCTTACATTGTTCTGTTCTGATTTGCTTTGTTCTGTTCTCCCTTTTTTAAAAATTCTCTTTAAAATAAAATTTAAAAAATAAATATACTTACTATCTTTAAAAAAGTCACATTTAGCTTTATTTTAAAGTTAAATTCATAAACTTATTTTAAAATGTCATTCTGATTCAGGTAATAAAGGCAAATAAGAGTTTCTCATTTTAAAATATTCTTTGTTTACTTAATTTTTCTGATTTTATTATTTTTGATTCTTAGTTGGGCTGTAGAGAACAGGTTTTAGCTGAGAGAAAAAATTTCAGGCCCCAGGTAAAGATCAGTCAGCTAGAAATCTTAGCTGGGATTGCATTGCTGTGAAGTGTGACTGACTTTTTCCATCTCTCCAACCTCCTGTTGATACATGGAAACAAAACTCCCAACCTACTAGGTTTCCAGTACAAGTTTGTGTTCTCTAAATGAAGAATTAAATTTTAGGAACAATGGAGGTTTAAGAGCAGAACATATTTATTGAAAGAAAGCTTCTGTCTGAGAGACAAAAGGGGTACCAAGTGGGTTACCAAGGACTCTGTCTTTTCTGGGGACTTTATAAAAGTGAAAAACTGGGCATGGTGGTGCACACTTGTAATCCCAGTACTTGGAAGGCTGAGGCAGGAGGATCTTATGAGTTCAAAGCCATTCTGGGTTACAAAGTGGGTTCAAGGCCAGCATGAACTGCATAGTGAAACCCTGTCTCAAACAAAAACAAACAAAAACAACCCAAAACAAAGTGAAGCAAGTCTAAGGTGGGGAAAACATGGGAACTCACAAAGTGGGCATGAGGTGGGACAGAACTGTGGCCAACCGATAAGATTAATTACTCAGATACAGTTGATTAAATTGGGGACAAATGGGGAAGTGAGTCACCTAGCAAGTAGGCATGCTTAAAAAGCAGTGACTCTTCCGGTAGGGGGTTGGGATGGTAACTCCTAGCTTCCTCAGGGTGATAAGGACTTATTTAGAATAGCAATTCGTGATGCTTATCCTTAGGAAGTATGTGGGTACATTTGATTTATCTTTTGTCTTGAGGTCTGGCCCACAGCAGAGGTGTCTCTCTCCCCCACAGTTGCAAGGGATCTGGCCTTCTGCACTGGCTCCTTTGAGGGCCAGTCCTGTCACTGACTGCCCATAATATTTCTGTCTGACTCAGTTGCCTGTAACAGTCTCCAGTAGGTTATGCTGCTTATTTCCCTTACTAGCTTCCTTAAAGTTCTTTGCACCAACTTTTTTTAAAAATCATACTTCAAGCCTACATAGTAATTGAGCACACACTGTTTTTTAGTATTCTAACACTGTAACATTCATCTTGAATTTATCACAGTATCTTCAAAGTTAATTTTTGTGAATTAATTCTTAGTCAATTCTTATGCAATGTAAGAACCTGTAACAGTCTAGTTCCGTTCATCTCTGCTCCAGTCCTTGTGCTATTTTCCTGTCTCAGTCTCTGGGTGAGATTGAAACCTTTGAGCAGAGCAAGGTCAGGAGCAGCCATCCCTGTTAACAGTATGTCCACATTCACTCTGATTTTCTACTAGAGTAGTAGTTAACTGTCGTTTTTAGAAAACATTTGAAAAGTTTGTAAGTAGCATGTGTTTCACAGCTTAAGAACTGTAGTGTGCTTTCTCTTAAAACTGAAAGAAGAGCCTGAGGTTCCTGGAAGAGAATTTTGAAAGTCCATTTAATCATTTTACCAGATTGTCTGTTTTACTGAATTTTACTCTTAATTAGGGGCTTAGTATTATATCTTAGTGAAGTAACAATGAAACCCTAATTTATACCTTGCTCTTCAAATCACTTAGCATTTAAGTATTTTCTTCTTCTAGAGGCACAGGCAACTTACTTTCTTTTAAAAATTATATGTTTTCATTATAAAAGAAATGTATGGGATTAAAGTCTTAGTTTTCCTTCCTCCATGGAACACTGCAAGATGTCTTTGGCATATGAGGAACCAGCTGTTTATTTCTTCTACATTATGCATCTTTTTCTTTCTAGTAAACAGTATATAGTCCTATCTAAAGAATGTATGGTATCAATTTCCTTATTTTAGAGGTTGAGTAATTTATATACAAGTGTGTTAACGCCACATAGTTCTAATAGTTTAAAATATTTTCCAATTATTAGCATAAATGCTTGGTTTTATTTTGCCTCAAGAATACTCAAATTCTGTAGCTTTGAAAAATTCTACTAGTTGAAAGACTAGTTTGAGGTTACTTTTATTGGTTGGTACACAGGAGGACTCACAGCATCATTAAAATAGCTTTGTTGCATAACTGTCCTATGTCTAAAAATACTCAATTGAGTGGCATCAGCACTTGCCCATGGGCACGAACAGACACTCTGGTATTTGTTCTGACTCTGACTACAGACTGTGTTCTAAATCACTTCCAAAAATGATCTTTCATAGATAACACTGAGTTTGTTACAAAGTCTGATACTGTTGTTATTACTAGTAACATAGACAAATTGCTCTTGGTGTCTCTAGATTTGAATAGTCCATACTAAAGGGTTTTCATAATTGTGTTTATACTCTCTGAAGTCTTTGGTGCTGGAGGTTGTAGAATGTGTGTGTATATATATGTAAGTTAAATCCATGTACAAAACCGGGTTTTTTTTGTGAATCTAACTTGATATAATCTGTTTAGGGCCAAGGAAGGTGTCTGGTTATATGCTGTTTGAGATTAGTGTTCTGATTTAGAGGTAACTGTTCTATACTTGAGTCAGCATAGGTCCCTAAGGAGGGTTCTTTTTGTCTCAGTCACTAGTTTCTTATCAAACCTATCACAGATCTTTTCTTCCTCTTGGCTTGTTTTTGTGTGGGGGTGTGGGGAGTTAAAATTACTTTGTTTAAGTATATTGTCTTTAGTAGATTTCGTAGTAACCATGGAAACTAAAGCCAATTGATTGGTTGGTGTTTACAGTGCTGGGGATGGAACCCAGGACCTGCCTGAGCTTACTAGGCAAGAGTCATTTTCCATCAGGGAAAATTACTTTATGTTATGCTTACTCTTCCTAGACATGGGTTTCTGGGTTTACTGCAGTTTTTCCTTAGAACCTTATAAATAAGATGTTATTTTCTATTAGCAATTATTTTTGCTGTTGAGAAGTATGCTGCCAGTCTAATATCATTCCCTTTTAACTCTTTTCACTCTGATAGCTTTCAACGTTTTCTCTTTATCCTTAATGTTCTGCAGCTTTATGGTCTGTCTAAAAGGACATTTCTTTCTTCCAAGTCTCTGCTGGGCACTCACAGTGTGAGCTGTGAAGATTCCTATCTTCAGTTCTGGAAGATTTTTAGAATTCATTGAAATATACTATGGCTTTCCTACCACACTTCTAACTTCATTTCTGGAAATCCTATCAGATGTTTGTTTTTTCTCAGTCTACCTCTTGTGTCACTTTCTGTGTGTGTTTTATCTCCTTTCTGTACTCTGAGTGGTTTTCAAGTACTAATTTTCTCTTTGCCTGTGGCTGGTGTTGAGTTGTTCCAGTCTGTTGAGTCTGTTGAGTCAGTATTTCTCATTTTCAGGGTTTCTAATTGTTAGAGTATTCTGGCACAGTAGAGAAACAAAAGTACAAAATGAACAGGTTTATTGAGTTGAGGAGGTGGAAAAAAGCACACAACCCATGGTGGCTGGGCTGTCTCCTTCGACCAGATACAGAGAAGCAGAGGGTTATATGACCTGATTGAAGTGGCGCATGGGGCAGATATTGATGATGTGTGAGGAACCTATTGAAATTCTCTGTGCCTGCAAACAGGAAGGGGAGTTGCAATTAAGGCTGAAGAAGAAACAGGAAGTGATAAGTGTTCCCACTTTGGCCCTCTGCCATGTTAGACCACCGCCATAACTGTACGGCAATTTATACTAGCGCAAGAACCTTTCATTCCCATCTTTGTATTCTTAGGAAAAGGGCAAAGACTTTCTCTTACTACTTCCTGCTGGACAGGGGCATCATGTAAGGGTTTGGGGGTTGATGGGATGACAGTTGATGCTCATGTTAGAAGCTGGTACCAGGTGTTTCAGCCAGGACAAGGAATTAATCATTGGTGAATACTTGCATCCTAGTTTAGAGAAATAAAAAACACAAGGTGCTATGAGGAGGCAGATCACTATCATAATTAAAGGACCCAGGAAAGGTAGAAGGAAAAGTGCCCTTGATCCAAATGTGTCATTCCATCAGGGCCATGTGAGGAAGAATCTGAAAAATAAGCATGGAGTTAGGAGGAGTGGAATTACGTGAGGTATTTCAGATGGTATTCCCCCATCTGAAAAGGTAAAAGTTAAAAGTGTATGTAGGTAGGGATTGTCTTTGGTCCAGGAATTGAGCTGGAAAGAATAAGAAGTATAAGAAATATAAGGTCTGATGATTGAATCATGTTTGGGAAAGTATAGAGTAGGGATGGGGAGGGCCGTGGCTGTGTCACTACAAGGGAGATGAGAGCCTAGACCTATAGGATTCTCATGTTTAAACACCTGAGGGCAAGAGAACTAAGATAGTTGTAGTGAAAAAATTAATAGAATGTAAGGGATCAGGAACCAAATAGGATAACAAAACATGACCTAGCCTGAAAATTGTGGCTGTGGGACCTTGATGAGATGGAGGCAGGAGATAGGAGATGAGATGACCACTCAAAATGTTTAGAGTCAGGGGAGTTAGGGTTAGGAGGGCACCACTTAGCTTGAGTGATATGAAACCAGGATGGCAGTCCAGCAACCTTGACCATCGTTGAAGTTCCAAGGAAGACCAGGTAGGGGCCACTCCATTTTAGTTGTAGTCCTGTTGAGAAATCTGAGAAAGGCTGGACCATTATCTGACTGAATACTCTGAGGTAGACCAAATCTTGGAATGATTTTTTGTAACAGGACTTTAGTAACTACATCAGCAGTCTACCTGGTTGTAGGAAAGGCTTTTATGTATACTGAAAAAGTACAAACAAAGGTAAGAAGATATTTGAGAGTTTTGTGGCAGGACATGTGTGTAAAATATACCTGCCAGTCCTGACCAGGGGTATGTCTGCAAAATTGATGAATAGGAAAGGAAGGGGATGGTATGTGTCCCTGAGGAGAGGTTCTAATATAGAGATGATAGGTGTAAGTTTTTGAGACCTGAGAGTGTCTGGGTCAGTCTACATAAACACAAAGGAATCCTGACAATCGAGGGGTAGGGGGGATGGTAAAAAGAGGCATCTTTACAGTCTAGGACTATGAAGTGAGTGGTGGAGGGAGGGATATGAGAGAACATAGTACAAGGGTTTGGTACTATTGGGTGAACTAAGGTAACAGCATCATTGATTACTCTAAGGTCTTGTACCAGATGATAGGACCCATTAGGCTTAGTATCAGGAGAACTGGGAGTATTGTGGGTGAATGGGTAGGTTTAAACCATTGTCTAAAAGATGTTTGATTATAGGTTTAAGTCCTCATAAATGTTTGGGAGTATAGGATATTGGGAACGCAAGGAAAAATTGAAGGATCCAAGGCGTGGTATGGGTAGCGTGGGTGGGGTTGGAAGTATCCCAAACTATGGGATCGACGAGAGAAGAAGGGCGAGGAGGAGATGGCTTTGTGGCACATTGTGAGGGTGTCTGGAGGACTAGAGCTGTGGGGAGGAAGAAGGTAAAGGAGAAGTTAAGCTTTTGAAGAAGATCCCTACCTAAAAGGGGTATGGGACATGTTGGAATTACTAGAAAACGATGGGTGAAGAAGAGAGTCTGGAACCTGCATGGAATAGGCCCTGTCTACAGGGCCTGTGTAGGTTGGCTGTCAACACCCACTAGAGAGACTGAAGACTTAATACAATGGCCTGAAAACTCAGGAAGAACACTATATATGGCCTCTGTGTCTACAAGGACAGAGAATATCTTACCTGAGACCTTACCTTAATGGGGGCTATGGGCCCTGAGCCTCATTGATCTTCAGCAGCAAGTCCAAGTTGATCAGCCAGCAATGAATGCAGTGGTAACAGAGATTTTCTGTGAGGGCAAGGATTGAGAGGATGGCTTACCCGCTCTTTGGCAGCTAGGACAGTAGCTTTCAGTGGCCCTTGAGATTGCAGAAGGGGCATTCTCTTGCACAGTGTCTTTTGTTGCACTTAAAGCATGGTCAGGAGAGGCTCAGGCAGCTCCACCTTGTGTCAGTTTACCTGTCTTAGAGCTCCAAGTGTCACTGCTAAAAGATCAAATTGTTACCTTTCCTTTTGATTTTTATCTCTGTTGTGGAAAACAGAGATATTAAGAAGGTATCCAAGGGGTCTGAGGGCCAAGTTTAGCCTTTTGTCTTGGAATCTGGCCCACAGCAGGAGATGTTTGTCTCCTGCAGGGTCACAAGACATCTGGTCCTCTGTGCTGGCTACTTTGAGGCTCTAGCCCTGTCTGACTGTCTATAATATTTTTAACTGACTTAGCTGCCTATAGCATTTTTCCTCTGAAAAACTAATCCAAACTGCCATGAGGGATAATGGACGATGACTGATCTGGCTTCTTTGAGCTGAAGGGAGTTGAAGTTGTTGAATGGCAGTAAGGGATGCTCTGAAGAGCTTTTAACTAGTGGCCCTCAGTAGATAGCAGACATTTTTCATCTTGGGTAGGTAAACAGCTTTAAGTCTAAAGGAGACAAAGGTAAAGTTAATTAAGTATGCAGGAGCCAAATAATAAAATCAATGGGATATTTATGAGTATAATTTTAGTAATGGCTTCCCACAAGGAAGATAAGGATAAGGTCTAGGGAATTTTAGAAACTGACATGTCATTTATTTGTCATACATATATCTAGGTTTTACAGTTGTGTAAGTACCTCCTTATACATGTCTAATGTCATCTGACTTTGGAGGATGGCTTGTTTTATTAATTTTACTTTTTTATTTAGGAGAGAGATCAGCTGTAGTATCATTTAAGGCCTGTTGAGTATAGTTAATTATGGCCCCAATATGAGTCATATAATCTTTTTCTGGAAAAGATCTGGTGGATCCCAGTAAAAGGAATCTAAAAGGAATTTGTAATTACCTCTTAATTTTAGCTGATGAACATCCAGAAGATTGATAACAGTATAGTGCAGTAGAGATAGTAAGCTTAACATAGAACATTAAATGGAACTACTATTTTATATTAACCATGGGTGTTTTAACATTTGAGCACTGAAGAAATTTGTCACATTGTTTGGACTGCCCAATATTTAAGCATCTCTAAGTATAACATACACATTATATAAATTTTTGTTTAAAAATTATTTGGTGATCTCATGTTGATTTGACTTGGATGTCTTAGTTGGAGCACAAGAAAAAGGCAGATGTCTGGATCTGAAAGAAAATGTTTGTCATCATAAACAATCCCAGTCTTATTTTGAAGGCATAAATATACCATAAGATCAGCAACAATGAATTGTCTTAGCCATATGAACTTTAGTTGGGGTGTCTGCCTTAAGGCTATGGAAATTATTGGGGCCTTTAATTAATGGGTAAGAGCTGGTTAAAGTTACCAGGTGGCCACTTTCTTATTCATCAATTGAAGTCCTGTCCAATGTCTCCTCACCCCAAGGAATTTTGTTTAACCAGTTTTAGCATCATTTTGACCAACTAGTAAAGTAGGTGGAAGCATGCTTTTAAAATCTATAGCCCAAATAAACCTTGATTAAATGATCTGAAAATGTAAGAGGAAAAAAGATTGTTGAGCTCAATAAAAGGAACAGCTGTCTACAGAGCAGACAAATGGACAAACATGGACAGATGATCTGTACAATATAAACAGACTGGACAGACAACAGATATATAGACTGACAGACATCTTACAAAATCAGAGTGCACTCAAATATATTTGGCCAATTTGAACTATAATAAATAGACTAGTGTGAACCTTTTTGTGGATTAATTAATACAGATCTCTTCAAGTAAGAATAGCAGAAAAGAAACTTAATTTATGGTTACTCTGAGATAGGTTGGTGAGGGGAAAAAAGAACATGACTATGAACTAGTCCCTTGGGACCAGCCTGTTCCTGAAGCGGGAATAGGGACTGAGGCTGAGAAGGCTACAGAGTTGGAGGTATAGATGGCTACCAAGAAGCCAACTGCCCAGCAGGCGTCTGTGGGCAATTACCGGGTGATTGACTATAAAACGGTTGTGCATCACCATGTGACAGGGAAATACAAAATGGCAACTGATTATCATGAGACCCACAACTAGATGGCTGCTGCTGGTCCCATGATGAGGGGCTGCAAGATGGTGGCACACTGTCACGTGGCAGAGGGCTGCAAGATGGCAGCTGTCCTCCATGTGAGCTGCAACAAGATAGCTGCTGAGAACCATGTGGCCTGGTAGGTGACTAAAATGCACAAGACAAGTATGGTGAGCTGGCGTGGAAAATGGTGACGCAGGAGTAGGAGACAAAGAAAAGCCGTCTGACGGAATAGATGGCTCAGGTGGAGGAGATTGAGAAATCTGAGACTAGGGAGAGAAACTAAGGGAAGGATTAAAAGCCACTGGGGGTGAGAGAGGGGGAGAGGATGACGCAGGAGGCACAGAAACCTCTGGCTGAGAAAGCTGCAGGATTTGGCCTTGGAGATATAGGGGAGGAGCCTCAAAGACAGGAGACGCATCATCTAAGGGGTCTGGTGAGGAGGGAGGGAGAGTTCCGGGTGGTGCAGAGTGAGCCAGAAGTATTTGGGCCATTATACAAGACAGAGTGAGAGACTACATGTCCTCAAAGTGAAAAAGGCCTAAAATGAGAGGTTGCTGCCAGCTTGCCACCATTGTGACAAAAGTATCAGCTTTCTGGGTTTTTATAGCCTTTTTGAGGCCAAGGGCACCAAGGTTATGAACCAGGCACCTCAGAGTTATGTTTTTCAGGGGACAGGAAATGGTCCCCATGACCGAATTACAAGTGAGCTGAGAGAACAACTTCACCTTGGGACGTAAGAGCTTTAGCTCTCCCCCAAGGAATGTAGAAACTGTCCTGGATCACACCTGTTAAAAGAAATCGTCACCTGTTTTGAAAGTGTGACATGGAAGGTCCCAACACCCGTTTTCCTTGGCCGGCACTAAAGAGTGTGGGGCGGGGTCCTCTGGAAAAAAATAACAGTTTTGCCTCAGGCTGTACGGCCTAAGGAGTGTGGAAACTGGTATCTCTGTCCAGGGAAGGCAGGGGTAGGTTTTCTGACACAAGCTTGCGAATTTTAAGAATGGAAACAGAAAACCCCCAGACAGCAGCTCACCTGTGATGAGTGAGGAAGGTCGCTGTTGCATGCGTATTAGCTGCGGCAAGTAAACAGGTGGAGGAAAAAAGGGTGGTTCATAGGCAGGGTAGCTTGACCTGGGAGTGACGCCCCGAGCTAATGCACTCTGTCTCAAGGCACCATAATTTTAGAATATTCTGGTGCCATAGAGAAGCAAAAGTACAAAATGAACAGGTTTATTGAGTTGAGGACGTAGAAAGGAGCACACAACCTATGGCAGCTGGGCTGTCTCCTTTGACCAGATACAGAGAAGCAGAGGGTTATATGACCTCTGATTGAAGTGGTGCATGGAGTGGCTATTGATGAGGTATAAAGAACCAGTTGGAATTCTCTGTGCGTGCAAACAGGAGAGGGAGTTGCAATTAAGGCTGAAGAAGAAACAGGAAGTGATAATCATTCCCACTTTGGCCCTCTGCCATGTTAGACCACCACCATAACTGTAATAGTAATTTATAGTAGAGCAAGAACCTTTCACTAATAGATTTTTGTTTTCATATCTACCTCTTGGTTCAGTATCTGCCTGATTTTGTTTCGAGAAGAATTTTCAAAAATTTATTCTTTCATATCTATGTTTTAAATACATTAAGGTTGTTTTCAGTTTCCCGTTTTTGTTTTCTTATGACTAAAGAATCTTCTCATGTTTTTGTCAGTCATTCTTAGTTTCCCTCAAGAGTTTTGGGTTTTGAATTTAGATGAAAGTTTGTCTTAAATGGGAATTTTTGTCCCTCTGTGTGCCCTTGTTTTTGCTGTAGTTTTAGCTCCTTTTCAGGCTCATTCAGAAATCAGTCTTATTTTGGAGGTTAAAGCTCTTGCTCTTCTTGATACTGACGGTGAGGTAGCTCTTTACCTTAGGCAGACTACAAGCTATCTGTGTTCCCCGTGCTGCACCAGGTATGTGACTTTCGTCTCAGCCATGGGCCTGGGTGGTGGTCACAAACGACTTTTACTTTTCTTTCCACAAGTGGTGATTTCATGCTGTGAACCCATTGCCTCTACTCACCATACTCAGCTTCTGGTGTGTGCTGATTAGTTCCACTCCCCAGCCTCACTAGTTTCTGAATCACAGAACTGTGACTTCAGCCCAGTTGGCAGTCTCTGATGTTATTGTGTGTGTCTCATTTGTTTTGTTTGTAAACATGACTTTCTTCCTCTTTCCTAAAAGTATTTTATCTATCATTGTTATTATTTGGAGTGAATGATATTTAAAACCTGAGTTACAGAAGCATCCTGCCCAGAAATTTTTTGTCTTTGTGTTACCATCCTTGCTAAATAATCTTCAAGGTTCCTTCCAGCTCCACACATTCTAACTTCCTAGATATTCCAGACAGCATAAGAAGTTACTCATGGAGTAGGTGTTTGGCATATGATTACAATCACAGATACTTTCCTGATGGATTTGGCCAAACCAACTCATGAATCACTAATCTCAAAAATGTCCAATGGATTGTGGCCTCTACAAAGTCTTTTCCAGTTTTATTTGCTTTCCCAGGCATTATTTTGGGGGGGGACAATAACTTTTGAATAATGTGTTGGGTTTTTGACCTATTAGGCACATCTATGAGGCTAGAGCTGGCCACCACCTCTTTTTCTCCCTCTGCATTTTTCTTTTTTTTCCGTCATGACTTCAGAGACCTGTATGTCCCTGAAGCAGCTTCTAAGGAACTGAGGGCTCCTTTTCATTTTCTTCTAGGAAGTTGTAATGGTTGTTTAGTGATCTGATTCTCTGAGCATGACCCAGAGGGGCTCAAGAAGGAAAGGAGTGGGATTGTTTTCAGTCAGAAGATAGAATTTACTTTTTTACAAGCTTCTGACGTCTCTTCATGGATGGTCGCTGGAGCTGTTTGTTTATGTTTTGTGAATAATGTTTATTGAAGAACTGTCAAAATTGCAGTTAATATTTTTTGAAAAATAAGTTAGCAAGAAAGTAGCCATATGATATTTGTTTAAAACTTAAGGTGCAGAATTTAATTTAAAAAAATAGACCTAAAAATGCTGAATCCAAGCCAAAAAACCTCTGTATCATATAAAATAACTGGTTAATTTTTTAAAAATTAAAGTATTTAAAACTTGTACAAATAGCATAGTAAGTTTGACAAATGAGAATTATGAGAAAATATAAATTTGATTCTAGTCAGATGGCTTCTGAGGTTCTCCTTTTGTTAGCCTTCTATGAAAGAATTGCACGTGGCTACTGTATCTAGGGAAATAGATGTTGTTGGAGAGGAGAAGTGGTGAGGGCCTGTTATTAGGGAAGAAGGAAAGAGAAGAGAGAGGGGGCAGCAGTAGTCTGAGAGATGCTTGACCAGTGACTCCAACATATATAGGCATCATCTTATTTTCAAAGCAGATGTCAGGGATAATGAGTTGAATTGCATGTGGGAGTTAGAGCTGTCTGTGATTTTTCTTTACCTTGATTCCCTTGTCCCTTGGTTGGTTTGTCTGCAAAATAAAAGATTATGATTATCTACAGAATGACTTTCTATAAAATGCTTTAGTATTTTGAATTAAAAATAGGTTCATTATAAAATGATTTATAATAGAATTGACTTATCTTCAGCTTAACTGTTTGACTTAGTGTACCGTTCTTAGCCTTTTGACTGTCTGCTAAAGCCTTCTGTTTTATGTATAAAAGTGTATTGGGACTCCATTCCTGTAGTGTTTGATGGTATTTGTGAATGAGACTGATGATGGTTATTGTAGTCAGGGTTTGCAAGAGAAACAATTTAATACAGGACACATAATTTCTTTTGTTACCAGGGATCGAACTCACAACCATGCACTTGCAAGGCAAGTGCTTATGTCGCTGAGCTAAATCCCTGGCCCAGGACACATAATTTATAGGATTATTTTTATAATATTCACCCAAAGAGTCAAATGCAAAGGAGTGTGGGAGATCTGTGCATACAGTGGAGACCCAAAGAATCCACTGGGGGACTGGATCCTATGACAGTGACTTGCACAAGTCTAGTTGAAGACTTGGAACTCATGGGAATGCTCCCCACAAATCCACCTGGAGGCCTAGAACTCAGGACAATGTCTCATGTAAATCTGTCTCATAAATCTGTGCTGGGAAGGCCCAAAAAGGTCAGTGGTGGAAGCTAGAAAGTCTTCGCCAGCAGGATGAAGGATCCATGCTACTAGGCTAAAGGATCTGCATTGGAGCTAGAAAGTGACTTTTAGTGACCAGAGCTCCCCCAAAAGAACAACAGCCATCCTCAGCAACAGTGAGTTCCTCCCATAATGAGAACAGCTGAGTTTGTATCAGGAAAACCAGTGTGACAAGCTTCTCCAGGAGAATCAATAGCTCCCTCTTCCCCTCAAGTTCTCTTTTTATGCTGTTGGCAACAATCCTCAGGTGGTCCTTCCACACTCAGCAACCACACTGATTCAGTTCAGCGGGGTGTTACAAGCGGACCACAAGTTGTCTACCACAATGGTATAAACGCCCTATTAGAGCATCAGTCCCCCCAGTTAATTTCTTTCAGTTTCCTGAACACAGAATCTCAGTCTCAAAAGATAAAGGGAGCATCACAGATCCATCCCTATTATCAAATAATTCTAGGATGTACAGTTTGGAGATGGAATTTACATCCCTCTCTCCTTCCTTCCTTTTCCTTCCTTCCTTCCTTCCTTCCTTCCTTCCTTCCTTCCTTCCTTCCTTCCTTCCTTCCTTCAAAATTATATAATTTGAGTTTGATCCCCAGTACCACCAAAAAAAAAAAATTGCTCTTGGTGGGACAAGCAAGAAGTTTTGATGTTTTTATCTTCACAGTATTTTCACAGTATTAAATTATCCATTCAGAGTAGTACAGTGAATCCTTATCACATACTTTCAGGTCTCTGTGTGATCATAACTTTGCCAATAAAAAAAGTGCCTTGATGTTTTACCTTTTTTGAGGGTGCTTATTGGAAATTATTTTATAGTTCTAAAAAGCCACTGTAGAACATATGGTACCAAGTTGCAATAGGTGTCTCCTTTATATCTTAGTAGAATCAGTTTAAAATATACAAATAGATTTTTATGTAAAGACCATAATTTCAACTCAACCAGCTTCACCTTTGGAAAATTCAAGGGAATATGTCAGGATAGACAGTAAAACAAAGCTGTTCATCCAGATGGATGCCGTAGTCCTGTTCCCACCATGCCTGTCTCTATATTGGAGACTGAGTTAAAGCCTCTTGATGGTCTATTTTCTTCCTTTGTAAAATGGCATTCGTCATAAGCCTTTATAACAAAGAAAGAGCTACAGAAAATAAAGGCTCTCCTTTATGGAGTTTATGGCCTCTGTCTGCAATAAACTTGAGCAATATATGGTTTCGTTGTTTTCGCTGCTTCATTTCTCTCATATTCTGAAAAAGTACAGCGTGCTGCAACAATCAGAAAATGTTGAGCATAAATACAAAGAACTAGGAAATCAAGTTGATATTTAAATTATGTAGCCATCATGGAAGTTGTTTATAACTTCTGTCCTTAGTGTGCACAGTAATACAGAGCAGTGCTTAACCAGGTTGGCCCTGCTCAGACAGTAGGAACCGGAATATTAAATATGAGTAAAGTTGTGTGGGAGCTTAACTGTAAAGTGTAGGAGCTTGAATGTATAAAGTACTAAGTCAGGTTTTAGAGAGAAAGTTCTGCTAGTGAAAGCATAGAATCTAATAACAATTGTGGTGACAGGAATTACAATAACAACACTACTTTAGGCCTGCATAACAACACTACTTTAGGCCTGTTGTCAGTGGCAACAGTCTACTTTTTGCATGCATAAACCTACCAACAGTTTGAGACAGTTGAGAGTAGTGTGTCTTGCTTCTGGCAAGCAGCAAAGTGGTGACTTAGTGGTCTCTACTACTTGTTCTACCTTCTGGTGCAGTCTTCATTTGAGGAGGCATAGGTTCAGAATCCAAAATGACTTTGTCAGGGTTGCTCTGAATAAGCAGTTACAGAATGGAGCATGCACCTTTGTACAGTTGGATGGCCATTATTTTAGGTGGCTTTGCACCTGAACTAGACGTGAAAAATAGTGTGTTCCCTTCCATCTACAGACTTGGAGTTTATTTCTACATGGTAGTCTTGTTTTTGTGAAATTAATGGTTTTCAAGGAAAGGGTAAATTGGTTTAAACTGATCTTATTTATTTATTCAGACGAAGTCTTACTAAGTTGCTAAATTGCTTGTGGTAGGTTTAAGCATGTGATCTTCCTTCTGTCTCCCAGGATGCTAGGGTACAGGCATGTACTACATGTGTAGCTGATGATTTGTTGCATTTTGTTTGGCAGTCCCTTGTTCAGCAGTTTTGTGTCTGTTCATTAAAAAAATTTACCTATTTTTTTCCCCCCATTGGGTGCTTGTCCAGTTTTGGAATCAGAATAATGCTAACTTCCAAGAATGAGTTTAGAAGTACTCATTGCGTTTCAGTTTTATTAAAGAGCTTGAGGAGTATTGGTGTTATATTCTCTCTTGGGTTCTTAGAGAATTCAGCAGTGAATCAATCAAATCCTGCGCTTTTTGTAGTTGCTAAGTTTATATTACTGCCTCAGTTTCATTGTCTATTATTGGATTATTCAGGCAGGGTTTTTATATTCCTAGTTCAGGTTTGGTAATTCATACATGACTAGAAATCTGTCCATTTCTTTTAGATTTTCTAATTTGTTGGACTTTCTTCATAGTAGTTACTCATGAACTTTTGGATTTTTGTGGTATCCTTTGTGATTTTACCTTTTTCATTTTTGTTTTCTTTCTTTTTTTTTTCTTGTTGAAACAGGGTTTTATTGTGTAGTTCATGCTGGCATGAAGTCACTTTGTAGCCCAATCTGGCCTTAAACTTGAAGCAGTCCTCCTGCCTCAACTTCCTGAGTGCTGGTATTACAGGCATGTGCCACCATATCCAGTCTACCTTTTTCATTTCTAATTGCATTGACAGAGATCTTTTCTTTCCTTCTTTTGGTAAGGTTGAGTAAGGGTTTGCCTGTTTTGTTTATTCCTTCAAAGAACCAGCTTTTACATTCTTTGAGTCTTTGTATTTTTTGGGTAAGTTTTAATTTCATTAATTTCCATTCTGATCTTTATGATTTTCTTCCCTATATAAATTTGGATTTGGACTGTTCCTATTTTTTCTTACTTATTTGAGTTTGCTCTGTTTTACTAATGTGAACATTCACAGCCGTAAACTGCTTTTAAGATTGCTTTCATTGTATCTTATAGGTTCTAGCATCTGTATTAGCAGTATTGTTGTTTGATTCAGGGAATCATTTAATTCTGCATTTTTTGTGTTTATTTAAGCAGACTTTTGGTCTATTTTGGAGAAAGTCTTATTAGTACTGAGAAGAATGTATTTTTTGTTGTTTGGTGGGATACTCTGTTCATATCTATTAAGTGCATTTATTCAAAGGTGTATGGTTTTGATGATTTTTTGTTTAGTTGATCCATCTGTGAAAGTGGAGTATTGAGGGCCTCCCTCTATTATTGTGTCTGTGTGTATTGGGTCTTTTATGGCCTGTGGTGTTTATTTTGTGAAGTTAGATGCAATAGTATTTGATACTATTTACAATTGTTATCTCTTCCTATTGAATTACTCCTTTAACCAATATATAGTGACCTTCTTTGCCTCTTTAGAACAGTTTTAGTTTGAAGTCCATTTTGTATGAAAATAAAATTGCTACCCCTTGCTTGTTGTTGGGTTCTTGGTACGTGGAATATATTTTAATTTAGGAGTTGAGGCCATTTACATTAAAAACTATTATTACAAGGTATTGACTGGTTCCCTTGGAAGATTTTCTTATCCCCTTTGTTTTTATAGATGAGGAAACGTATTTTGAAACTTTACATAAGTTGGTTGGTCACAGAGCAGTAAGGGTTCTCTGTGAGGACAAGAAAAAAGGAGAGGGGATAGCTTCAATTTTTGGAGCAGGCTTTTAAGCCTGTTTTGAATTTAAGTCTGAGATGTCCTCTGACTAACTTCTGCTTGGAGACGATAAGTGGTAGAAACTGGAATTTAGTGAGGAGAGTTGGGCTTGGACTAAAAATTACATATATGTAACTGGTTTTTCAGCCCATTTAACAAAGCCATTAGACTGGATGAGATCAAGGAGAGCTGCAACAGACAATTAGGGATGTGGATAGTGTGGAGGCATAATGAATAAAAGGCAGGAATTTTCAGGGTATCTAGGAGGAAAAGGACTTTGTGAAGTATTTGATGTAAGGCCTTAAGGAAAAGGAGGAATTAAAAGTGCAAAGAGTAAAATTGCAAAGAGTTTGAAGGCAAAAATGGAGAAATTTCCTGGTTTCACTTGTTTTGAAATCTTTTGATATTTTTGTTTTGTTTTGGTTTTTGTTTTATTTTGTTATTTTTTGTTTTTTGCAGCAGTGTCTCACTATGTAGTTTAGGCTAGCCTTCAACTCAGGGTAAGTCGGCTGGCCTTGACTTACAGCAGTTCTCCTGTCTCAGCCTCCTCAGTACTGGATATACAGATATGTATCAACATGCCAGTTGCTTTGAGGCCTTATCAGCATTTTTTTTGTTTTAATCTTTACTTTAAAACAGTGATCATTTGAGATTTGAATATATGTAGTGAGGTCCTCCATAGGGGTGCAGCAGGGTGTCTGGACAGTCCTTTGCCAGAATCCAAGCTACACAGTGCCCTTTGCTTTGGCAACAACACTGCATTAGGAAATAATTATGCTGAATAAGTGCTTCTTGGCCTTCAAATGACCTTTCTCTATTTATCAACCATGCCTTACATAGTTCAGTCAGTTCTGTCTCACAGTTTTCAAGCAGAACACAATACCAGAAAAAACACACCTGAGCCAAGTTGTGCGTGCACTGTTGCATCAATGGGGCAGTCTGATGCAATAAGGATCATTAGTATCTGAACTGGGATGATTAGAATTTAGGGATATACTCATACTGTATCCATTTATTAAGAGCTGTGGCACTTTTCCAGGTTGCAGATAAGAACAGAGAAAAGAGCTGTCCTTGCTTAGAGGTTCTTGCCAGTGTGGCAGGCAGACATGGCACAAGGAGGGGTGGCAGGGTCTGTGCCACACAGAAGACTTAGCAGTGTTTCCCCAAAAGTTTCTACTTTTGGGGATTCACTTGAATGTTTTGCTCTGATTTGAAGTGATCTGAGAGAAACTATTGTTGGCAAGAAGATAGATACTTTATATTTTTAATTGACAGTGAGTTCTCTCAAAGTAGCCTTTCTTTAATACAGCACCATCATTTTATCCCAGATTGTTCTTACATGATGAGATTTTTGGATTTTGAAAAGTATAGGATGCATATATCACAGAGCATGAAGCGCTCCCAGTAGAGGTAGGGAATCACTCTACAATCAAACACAGCATTTCACCTAACCTCACAAAGCGACACAAATATAGACTTGTGCCCATTCAGGACAGATTTTGTAGCTAGCTAGATAGGCTTTATCATCAAAGACTTCAATTTTCAGAGGTTTTCAATCTAAAATTTGTGAATAATGGACAATGGACTTGCATTCCAAGCATAGGACGCTATCATTTTTTTTTCTTTATGGACTTGATGTTCATTAGAGTTGTAGGATATATTTTAGAATGTGAGAGAAAAATGAATAAATTTGTGACTTGCTGTATTCTACATTCTGTGATATAAAAGTAAATATCCAAGACAACCAGTTTAGGTATATTTATTCATTAGTATTGACAGCAGTGTAGATTCTTTATCTTTGTAAAAATTCACATGACAGGAGCTGGGGATTTAGCTTAGTGGCACAAGCACCTGCCTGGCAAGTGTGAAGTCATGAGTTTGATCCCTGGTACCCCCCCCAAAAAAAGAGCTTCAGATGACAAATATTTCACTTCCTTTTAATGAAGCCCCAAGTAGAATGAGCTGCTTCTTAATACCTTGTATTTACTTGGATTGGTACCATTATGTTTGATTACATACAACATAGTTATTATTTACATGCTTGTCTCTCTAGACCATAACTTTGTCTCAGGTGAGGGACAAAAATTTCATTTCTGTCCGTGGTATCTGGAATAGTAGACACTTGTACATGTCTTTAGAAAAAGCAGGATATGAGAAGTATCTTCTCATGAAGATATGAGAAGTATGAGAAGAAGGCAGGTATGTTGGTACAGCTTAACGTTTGGACCTTGTGGTGTCTTGCATGTTGTTCAAAAGCCTCCAGAGGTGTCACATTTGTCTGTTGTATTAAACTATCCTTCATGAGCAAAATCTTAGAAACAGTTATGGGAATTCATCTGAGAATGAATGCTCTGAGATCAGGAAAAGTATTTGTATTTATATCTATCTTTTTAGTTTAGGGCAATAGTCAGGGTGCTTTGTACCTGCTCATCTCATCTTCTGCTACCTTGAGGAGAGGAGGGCAAAGAAGTGGTTTTAGTGGCCTGTGAAGTTTTGAGGACTGTTTCTCAAAGTTTGAATTGCCTAATAATGGAATGGGAAAACAAACCTCATAATATTATGGATATCTTCTACAAGCCCGTGATAGACTCCCTTCTTTTTTTCCTTTCCCTTTGCTCCTCTAAGCAGCAAGGAGAGTGAGAAAGCTGTGGAGTCCAACAGATTGGCCACCTCTTGGTAGTTTAATGTTGATGAAATTAACCTTAAATCTCTGAACCAGGTTCTCACTTCTGAAATTATGGTGATTAATAAATAAGATCTATCTCACAGGTTTCTAGTAAAGATGAAATGAGATTCTTTAGATAACATGTTATAGGGCGAGCCACTTAGCCTAGACAAATGGCAATTCCTGTCTCATCATTGGTAATCCCTTGTAAGCCATGAGCATTATGGATCATTAACGCTGGCATTTATTTGAGAAGTTGAGATGTTACTACAGCAAGAGTCAACATATTAATTAGAGCAATGTTCTTTCACATAAGCCAGTCAAATAATACATGCCATTAATCTTGAGAAGTTAAAAAAGGAGTGAGACCATGCCAAGAATTGAATGAGAATTTAGGTTTGAAGATCAAGGTGATAGCCAATTTAGCCACTGATGGGTCATAAGAAGCATTTGCTGAATAGTTTTTTTAATCTGGGTTAAATTCAACCCATCCTGTTCAGCTTCCAGTGCAAAATTCCATGGCCATTAAAATGTGACTCAAACTCAGTCTTGTGACTTCAAACCTGGGTTACTTTTCACTGCTCTGTGCTGCTCCCTTATTGTTACTTAGAAAACTAACACTACTCAATATACATTCCAGTAGGTGTAGAGAATAATAAAAATAGTACTGTATTTTGTAAAGTCTATGAAACCTTATATCTAGTCCCTACTGTAGACTGAAATTGATTATTCTACTTTTGTGAGGATTATAATGAAAGAATTAAAAATGGTACACATAGCAATTAATGCTACACCTACTTAGTTGTTATCAAGGTGTGATTGTGCATCCTTTGAGTTGAAGTGGTTGCCTGTTTTCAAGGTCATGGATAATTATGAGGAGATGGACCTTACAAAAGTAAGTAGAAATGAGCCATTAGGATTCTAGGATGGAGAGGACTTCCATAGATACCCCAGATAGAGATGATAAGAGAGTTCACAATGATGGGCAGTTATGCTGTGAGCTGCTCTTGAAAGTTGTTGGCAGAGACAGGAGAGCAAGACAGACCATATAGCGTGGGGAAAACCTGGAACAAGACTAGTGTGGCAACTACAAATCAGCAAAGGTTATCTGTATTTGACCTTCACAGTTGCTAGTATATTTTTACCAGGGCTGATTAGATGGACACTTGGTAACCCTCTTTAAAGAGTTCCAGTTGTAATGACTGTATCTAGGAGTTGAATGGGCCTGAGTAACGTTTTAGAAGAAAATGTGAGTCAGGGAAATAGTTGGATTATTTTGCTGCATAATACCAAAGAACCAAATGTTAATCCCAAAGCCTTGGATATGGAGGGTGGGTCTGTCAGTGACTGTTGAATCAGGTTAATGGGAAAGGGAACACTAATGAAATCCTGTGAACTCTATACTAGCCTTCTCAATTACAGTGATCTCAAATACTCCAAATACTGATTTTGTAGCATCTAAAGGCAATTCTTTTTCTGCTTCTTTTTTTCATGAAGTAGTATGTACTATGACACTTTAATTTAGAAAATTTGACTTTTAATATAAGAACTTCATGCCTGGCAGGTGCTTGTGCTGCTGAGCTAAACCCCTAGTGTTAGCACTTATTTTTATACCTTTTTATGTGTTGGCATTGGTTGTTGTTTCCTCTTAGACTAACCATTTGAATTTGACAAGTTACTAGCCAGCTACTGTCTAAATGAGGTTGCTGTGATACTATAACCCCAACTTGACATGAGCAGTGATTCTGTGTTAGTATGAGGTGTTAGGCCTGAACATAGTTTTGGCTAAAGGACTCTGGTAGCAAGACCCTGTGGTGCATATAGGACTGGTATGGCTGTTGGCTCAAAGGATAATCCAAGGCTTATCTCATAAATGTTTGGACTATGTTTAATACAGAGTGACCACAAATTAAATGATCTGCTTGGAAAACTTCCCAAAGGTAGCTTTAGAAATTCTGAAATCAATGCCAGATTATATCTACGAATCCCAATGTCAGTAAGAATTAACTGTACTTGGCTGAACTAAGCATACTGATGCATTCATTTGGAAAGAAGTTGCCCTTATCTGTCTTGTGTAATGCTGTAGTAAATGTAGATAATGTTTGAATATACCTTTCAGAAATGACCAAGAAGAAAAAGAGAAAACCACATTGTGCCCTATCAGCTTTCAACTTCCATGCTAACCAAAATTACCATAATGATAAAACTACAGTATCAGGGCCTATGATGAGAGTTCATTATATGTAAAATATTTTAAGACCATCGTTAATTCTTTTGCTTGCACCTGGCTACCATTATGTATCAACATATCTGCTGTCAGGCTTCTAGTTTGGTGCCCTTATGGTTAGGTTGAACCATAGATGATAACCATAGGTAATGCTTTTGGTCAAAATAAGAAACACTGTAGCAGAAAGAGCATGGTTCTGGAGTTAGCAGAGCCAGGGCTTCAAATATTGGTTTTCAGATTGTTACATGTGTCGGTCGTGTTAGAAAACTTCACTGTGAACCTCAAGAGGCTATAAGAAATATATACTAATATACATAGTTTAAGTAATACATATATGTAACATCACATGTGCATTACATATAACTACATATTAGTATATATTTATAGTATATGCATATACATCACACATACATACTATATGTATATCACTTAGTACAGTGCTAGATGTAAAGGTCTTTTTTAAAAAGCTCCTTAATTAATGTAAAATTTTATCCTCCCTTTTCCCAAGTAGTCTTGCCATCAAATATTACAGCCTATAGATCAGCTTATGTCAAGAAAAACCCAAAAATACATTGTATATCTTGATTATAAAGATTAGAATTGGCTACCTGAAATATGTACCCCAGACACTTAAAATATAAACCTATCTAACTCTTAGATTACTGCTGGGTACAACTAAATTTCTGAGGCTGAGCACTTAGAAGGAAAAGACTTTTATTTAGTTTACAGTTCTGAAGGTGTAAATGCCTGGCTTCTGATGAAGGCCTTGTGATAGTTCAACTCATCATGCAAAACAAGAAAGCAGGAGCAGGCCTAGATGGAGTAGCATACATTTTAGATACTAAGGGGAAGTGTCGTACTCCTAACAGTCCACACTCCTTTTGGCGGGGGTAATCAACTGAGTGCCAGGAAAGTGCGAACTCACTCCCACAGAAACATGAATCCTTCTTTAGCCTTTAGTCACAACAATTCAAAGCTGTTATGTTGTTTGGGTGGAGACAAGCCATATTCAAATCAGTTGGTTTATGAATTAGAAAACTAAACTTGGAATTTCATTATTCAAAAGGCTAGTGTTTATAATTTAACTAATAGATGACATACAGTCTTTCATAGGGACAAAAGAAAATTTATAAACCACTGTAGCCCTTTTTTTAAAAGAAAACTTTTTAAAACTTTGAAAATAGTGGACAAATTGGTTTATATTTTGTTTCTCTCATCTCAAAATAATATACAGAAATAAACAGACGAAGAAAAACCGAGTAAAAGTAGTCAAAATAGGAAAATGTAAAAGCAGAGGATAAAAATTAGGGGAAAAATAACCTGTGTGCAATACATTTGGGATAGTGGGTTGGAGATGTAGAGCTGAAACAGAAAAGGAGCCATGGTGCTTTTGAGACGTCATAAAGGGGAAACTGACACAGGTACAGCAGAATCATCATGAATATGGTGATTATTTTTATAGATCTGTCAGTTAAAGCTCTCAATGCAAGTTTATTGTATCCGCAATAACATGCACATCAAAACTTTGAGACTTTTGCTGGTCAAGAATATCTAGACTGTTATAGGACTTAAGTATTAAGTGACCACCTGTCAGTCACACGTATGTCTTAAAGCCTTGTGCAGTCCATAGTGCAACATTAATAGATGTCCTAATCATAAGAAATTTGCTCTAGAAAGTGGTTGATCAGTTGAGCGGAGGTGGTTTTTTAAAGAGGAAATCATTTAAAGTGCTACATAAATACCTTAAATATTGTATTCTAACTTAAACCATAATTTCTGAATAGCAGTTTAATAAATGTTTTTCCTTATGTTGACTACATCCATGATTTTTTTTCCATTTTCCAAAGCAGGTGCTACTTGCTATAAAACACAGTGTTACCATATCTTATTCAGGAAAGATTCTGTTGCAGTTTCGGGTTGTGTTTTTTTAATGTGTGTGCACACATATAGCATTTTTTTTTCCTTAACAGCTTTACTGATATTTAATTCACATACTATCCAGTGTATCTATTTCAAGTGTTTATCTGCAATTTAATGGTTATAATAATTTATTGTGAACAAGAGTAAAATCCCCTGGAAATGAAAGCTAGCAGTGTATATCCCCCTAGATCATTATTACTAATGCTTTGCAATTTTATCAACGTCACTTAATTTAACTGAAATCTTTTTAATGATCTTCCTTCATTGAGTCTTTGCAAAATTGGCTTAGTCTTCATAGCTAAATTCATATTCATGAATGTATGTGTGAACCATTCAAACTCCCTCCTTGAATAAATGAATTCTACAGTTAATCACTTCTTGTGTTTTATTTAGTATTTGTTAACAGTATTACAGAGAGAATTGTGCTTTAAGAATCAATTACCTAAAATGTTTTAGCCAGAGTAGATTATCATAGTTTTTTTCATTTTCTATTATAGCAAATTGCCAGATTTCTTATAATTTATATTGCATGTAACCTAGTGATTTCTGTGCTTAATGATTAAATAAGTAGTCTTGAAACTTTGTTTATATAGATGAGTGATAATAAAATTGGTCTTATCTGTCATGTTAAAGAAAAACAACATACTTATTTTCTAATGAATAAAACAAAACCCTCATTACAAGAACAGTTATCCTGTACAAATGTAATTATTTTTTAACAATCACCTGACAAGTAAAATTTTTTATTTAAAAAATAATGCTAAATCATCCAAGTAAATTCAGTTATGGTCTTTTAGTATCATAAATGAAATCTCAGAAATATATGGCACAGTTTGGCCTCGTAGGCTTTTCTTGAGTTCTGTGGAAGCTCCATGGTGTCAATAAAGGTATAATTTCCACCATTCAGTGGCTGATATGATGGGCACCTCACCATTGTCATCCTGCCTGGTTTTTAATTATCTCTGATGCCTTAGATGTCTGAGTTTTGAAAGTGAATGCCCCAGTTCAAGATGGTGTGATTTACTGAATCAATAGTACCAAAGAGATATAAGAAACCAAAATAAACACAAGTTTGATGATTTTACCCAAAATAGTAATTTTTGGCTGGAAATATTTTTATAGACAAAGGATTTAATTTTCTCCCTACACCCCACAAACAAAAAATAAAAAAGAACTTTCTTTTGAGATAAAAGTCAGACAACAGCCAGTACATGCTTCTAATCCCAGCATTCAGGGAGGCTGAGGCAGAAGATCACAATTTTTTGCCCTGATTGGGCAACTTAGGACTTAGTAAGACTGTGTTTCAAAATAAAAAAATAGAAAGTGGATAGGGATGTAGCTCAGTTCAAAGGGTCTGAATTCAGTCCTCTACACTACATATCAGTCACTCAGTAAATTAAGCAGCGTACTTTTTTCTTGTAGTTGTTTTGATGTGGAGACCAATACAAGTGGATTTAAGATTTTACATATTATGGTGGATTGACAACTGGTGATCAATGTGTAACATGCAGGTGAACTGAATCAGCATGGAACTTACTGGGTATAGGTGGCCTACCTGAAGATTGTTGCCAGCAACATAAAAAGGAGAACTGGAGAGGAAGTATTGGTTCTCTGGAGGAGCGTGTCAAGCTTTTTTCCTGATATAAACTTGGCTACTGTCATCGTCAGAGGAGTTTGGGACTTTGTTGTCACTGTGAATGGCTGCAGTTCACTTTGGAGGAGCTCTGGGCCTTACTTTAAGCATCACTTCCTGGTTCTAGAGGGAATGATGGTGTACTGTTCAGTCTCCTGGAGAAGCTTGTTACATTGGCTTTCTGATATGAACTTGGCTGTTCTCATCTTTGGAGAAGCTCAGAATCTTGTTACTGAGGATGGCTGTGGTACTTTTCAGGGGAGCTCTGGTCTGTACTTTGAGCATTGCTTCCTGACTCCAGTGTAGATCCTTCAGACTACTGGTGCAGATCCTTTATTCTGCTGGCACCAACTGTCTAGCTTCCACCAGTGACTTTTGGGCCTTTACAGCACAAATCCATGAAACAGACTTGTATGGGGCATTGTTATGGGCTCTAGGTCTTCATCTGGACTCATGCAGACATTGCCTTGGGATCTAGGCCTCAGCTGAATTCTTTGGGTCTTTAGTATATGGACAGATTTCCTGTACTTTATTTTGTATTTGACTCTTTGGGTTATAAAATAATTCTATAAATTGTGTCCTGTATTAAATTGTTTTCCTTGCAAATCCTGACTACAACACATATTTTACAAGTTTTCCTAAAGTTTTCATTAATATAATTAAATGCAAAATTCTATAAAAGAGCATACAAATCATGTGATATGTCTTTGCTCTTTGAGTTAGCAAAAAGTGCTTTTGAAATAATATATATTGTCAGTATGGATTTAGCCAGAATATGAAGGAGAACCCAGCAGCTCCTTTCATACCTCATTTGTGGAAAGACCTTTTGGTTTGTTGTTATAGTTTCTGTTGGAGTGTGAAGCCCAACTCGGGTGTGTGTTCCATATGACCTTTTTATGTTCGTACTGACCAATATTATCTGGTTACTTTTCTCTCGTTACTGGGACAGTATACCCAACACCAAAAGAGAAGGAAGAAAGGGTTTATTTAGCTTACAGTTTGTGAAGGTTTCATTCCATAATCAGCTATTTCCAAGGCAGAGTGGCACATGACAGAGGGCAACAATTCATGGCAGTGGAAAACACCACAAACAGCAAAAGGAAGAAGCACAGAGAGGCGACTTTCTGTCCCTTGTATTATATGTCGGCCACACCTACTTGTTATAAATACTACAAGTGTGGCACTCACCCATAATCCATAATCCCAGCATTGAACCATGAGTCATTTACAGACCCTACCAGCCCACCTCCCTGACTGTGTGAGGCTTTGAGGGGACATCCAGACTTAAGCCATATCAAACATTATGATAGGTGATTTAAATAGTATTAAAATATTTTAATTACATAGGTCATTTATGTGCATAGTGGGAAATTTGAAAAGTAAAGAAATATATAGTGATATGTCTTCCCCAGTATCTGAAGACACAACCATTAATAGTTTAATATTTTCTATTAACTTTTTATATGCATAAGAATAGATAAAAACATGTAATTATGCACATAAATGTACAGTTTTTTTTTAAGAAAATTGAATCATGGTACTTCTATTCTGCAGTTTTTGGAAGGATAGAGGCGAGGGAAGGAGAGAGACATTCAAATTAGTGAATGTACCATTATGTATTTAATTATTCAGCCACATACTGATAGTTGTTTTTCTTTATGTTTTATTGATGTGTTAGCATGTTCAAATAAGAAAAACAAAGATGCCTTAATTCCAGTTTGCTTTTGTCAGTTATTTTGGTATGAGAATATGTTCCTGGATATGAGGTAGTAACCATTAATATTCTATTACATGTTTGACTTTTTAGATTTAATTTTGATCCCAAAGATAAGTTGGGCATATCAGTCTTTATGCTTCAATCCATCAGATGTAGTATTTATAACTAGAAATGTCTTCAGAGGTCATTTGTAGAGTATGGTTTCTGCAGGAGTTATGTAAATGAGGAAAAGTTACTACTATACCCAACAGGTATGTAAATCAAATTACAGTAGAGAAAAGGAGCAAAGGAAATGCCAAGAAGATGAAAGCTGATACCAAATAGTTGAAAATACATATGATGGAGAACAAAAGAGTACTGTTTATGGGATGGTTTTATATAAATTGAAAACTCAATAACAGAATTTTGTTCAGTGAACTTATTTTGAGTGGGTTCTGTGCTTTGAAGTTGGAATAAAATGAAAATATTTGAAATAAAACAGCATGGATACAACTTCATACAGATTTCTTATTAGTACAGTGGGAGATAGATGGGGTGAGAGAATTGCTATTTATTTTTTCTGTGTATGAAATTTCAAATATAGTAATGACTATAAAGGAGGATTATGAAGTAGAGCAACATACTTAAATTTTAAAAATTGAATAATAAGCTAGTCTTATGTGCAGCAAGGTGACTAGCTTTTCTTCCCTATTTTCTTTAATAACTGCATGTAAAGTATGGTATGCGTCCTAGAGAGAGGACAAGGAGCTGTGACTTAAGTCAAATAATCATTACCAACAGTTGATAATCAGCTATAGTTTAAAACTTTACTTGGCCAATGTAAATATACAGAGGCAAACCTGGTATTTGTCAAACTATTTAGAAGTATTTTTCTCTAGCATGCTTCTCCTTAAGATAAAATTTAAAATAGAACTAACATTGAACAACCGGGGCTTTTAGTTTTCCATGACTAGTATTATATACATGAAATTTTCTATATTAAGGGGAATGAATTAGGAATAGGTATGGGCTATTTTGGTATATATGGCCTGCTTGCTTTTCAGAGTGTATTATACTAATATATACTGCTGTGTTTGAGGATAGCAGTTTATTGTCTTTGCCAGGGTTGGCTGTTATATTTTATAGTGACCTTTGTAGTTATTGTCATTAATTTTCTTGTGAATAGACTCCTAGTGTTACCTGTTGTTTTGGTTTAGCCCTAAAATGTCCTCCCACCCCCAGTCTTGCATGTTTAGAGATGGAGCTTTTGAAGGTGATTGGATCGTGAGGTTGCTCAGTGAGCTATTGGGAGATGAGGCCAGTTGAAGGGGTTGAACTTCTGAACGCATACCTTTTGCTCTGGCTCTCTTCTTCCAGTCACTGAGCAGTTTCCTCTGTCATGCTCTTCCCCTTTGATGTTTCTACCTTGAGCCAGCCAACCATAGATCATATGTACTAAAACTGTGAGCCAAAATTAATATTTTTTTGTTCAATTGTATATATTAGGCATTTTTGTCCCTTTGATGGAAAGCTGACTAACACATGTATAGTGGATAGGCATGCTCTCATCTGAGGTGTAAGGAAGCTTCATAACAACTGGCCTTTTCTGTTTTGCTTATTTATATATCCTAAGGAACAGTACCTTGATGTGGCAGGTAGTTGGTAAATGTCTGAATGAACACAGTAATAGAGTATATGCCCACTTATAGTTCATACAAATAAGAATTTGAATCTCAAGTTAAGAAGCATAGAGACAAGTGATTGCTGCCATTTTCAGAGGCTCCAGGCAGCATCTCTGATTCTCATGACCATACCTGTAGATTTTAAAATAAGAAAGCAGGATGGGGTGGCCTCAGCGGACTTAATGCACACAATTCAGGAGCCAGAACTCCAGGCCTGACCACAAAAGTTAGGGTTGGAAATTAGCAGAGATGGCCAAGGGGAGGGAGCATGTTGAGACTGGATGCTGGTCTAGCCATCCACCGTCCTATACTGCCACTATACTCATTTGTTTGTATTTGTATTTCTTTGCTCAATAGGGATTTCCCTTTTTTTTAGCATTTTCTTTTCTTACTCTTTTGTTACATTTGATAGAATCAGTTGAATAATTTCAGTTAACAGTAATTACATCTCTTTTAGTTTCAAGTTGTATAAATCCAACTTTAAGCAAAAGTAAAAAAATAATCATTACCTGTCCTGATAGGTCCCACTTGAGTCAGACTGGGCATTTTTGGACCCAGAGTTTAGACTGTGCCTATAGATCTCTGCTGTCTAGACATTACATGATTCTCTTGTTTGCTTCTTCCGCAGTGGATACGTAACCTTAACATCTTAGAATACCAGGGGAAGTAGTGGACCTGTGCCTCCCAGAGCTGCTTTGGACAATTCCAGGAATAATCCTGCTTGTCCTGGAGCAAACACTGTCAGTAGAAGTGAGGAAGACATGACTGGCCTGCCTCAGGTCCAGTGCTGTCTGCCCTCACTCTGTGAGACACAGTGGTGGGGTTTTTGGCAGAAAAACTTGGAATCAACTAGAGGCAGCTGCTCCCTTGTGAAGACCACAAGTGCTGGACATATGGAAACAGTGAGTGTCTAGCTCAGGGCTAAATATAGTTTATATTTCCTATAGTGGAATCTCTTTGTTTCTTGATTTTCTTCTCTTTCATAAAAGCTTAGAAAATTGTCATTTTTGTACCTTGCTGAGCCTTTCTGGGGCTGGTTTGAAAAATGATACAGAGTGAAGTATGAAGCAGCAAAGTGTTAAGGGACCCTGATTTTTTTTAAATCAAAATGCCAACGTCATTTTTCATAAAAATTAACATTTTGAATTTTACATTTCTGTAGAAATATAAAAGACTCAGAATAGTCTAAACAACTTTCATAAAGGAACATTAGAGCTCCAACCCTCCCCAATCACATGACTTATCACAAAGTTACACCAATCATGACCAAACGGCATTGATATCAAGACAGACAAACCACCAAAGTACCAATATGAAGTCCCAAAATAGATACCTGCATAAAAGGCAATTAATTTCTGGCAAAGATGCAAAAGCAATTAAGTGGAAAAAGAATTGTACCTTCAATAAATATACTGGAACAATTGGATATCCACATGCAAAAAACCCAAATCTTATAGTGCATCAAAAATTTCTTAAGATATCCAAAAGTCAACTCAAAATGGCTCACATGGGTTAGTTATAGTAAAGGCAGGTGTGACCTGAGTTGTTGCTTTGGCTGAGGTAATTCTTTCTGGGACAAAAAGACTGGGAGGGGCAAGGTGTAGAAAAGAAGGGAGAACTAACAGAGGTGTTCACTGAAAGGAAGCATTGAACTTGTTTCTGAACAGGTCATGTGGATGACAAAGGAGGCCATTATGGCACTGCTTCTTTTTTTCTAACTATCTTAACTATATATATATTATATATATATATAATATATATTATATATATACATATATACATACACACATATACATGTTTTTTCTTTCACTTTGTCACACTAATGAAACAATACAATGTTTACACATGAGTGTCTTATTTATTTCACTAATAAATATGTTCTCAAGGTGTATCCGTTTACCTATAAAAGTGTCCAGTTAATTATTCTTTATGGCTAAGTAGTATTCCATTGTATAGAAATACCACATCTTTTTAATCCATTCCTCAGTAAATAGGCATTCAGGTTGTTTCCAAGATCTGTCTATTTATAAACTGTGCTGCTATAAACATGGTGCACATATATCACTGTAGTATGATGTTTTTAATGCTTTTGGGAAGATACCCAGAGGAGGAATAGCTGGGTTGAATGGGACCTCTAATCCTGTTTTTTGAGGAATCTCTAGATTGATTTCCACAGTGGTTGCACTAGTCTGCATTCCCACAAACAGTGAAGAAGGGTTCCTTTTTCCCCACAGCCCCTCCAGTATTTGTTAATGGTTGATTTCTTAGTACTAGCCATTATTTCCAGGGTGAGGTGAAACTCAGTGTTGTTTCAATTTGCATCTCTCGAATGACCAGTGCTGTTGAAATTTTTTTCACGTATTTATTTACCGTTTGTACTTCTTTATCTGAGAAGTGTGTATTCACCTCAGATGCCCATTTTGGATTGGGTCTTTAAATCTGGGAGGACTGTTTTTTTTTTTTTTAGTTCTCTATATGTTGTTGATAGTAATGCTTTATCTGACGAACAGCTGGCAAACATTTTCTCCCCAGATTGTGGGTTGTCTCTTCAGTCCGTTGTTGGTTTCTCTTGCTGTGCAAAATCTTTTCAAATACGATAAGATCCTATTTGTTGATTCTTTGTGATAAGTCGTGTGCAATATGGATTTTATTCATAAAGTGTTTGCCTACACCAATGTCTCCAAGAGTTGTGCCTACTCTATCTTCCAGGAGATTTAATGTTTCTGTTTTAATATTAAGATCTTTAATCGATTCTGATTTTAGTTTAATACATGGTGAAAGATAAGGGTCCAGCTTTAATCTTTGACATGTGGAAAGCCAGTTTTTCCAACACCATTTATTAAAGAGGCTATCTTTCTTCCAGTGAATGTGTTTGCCACCTTTGTCAAAGATAAGGTGGCTTAGTGTGTCTGCAGTTGTTTCTTTGTCTTCTAATCTATTCCATTGATCTTCAGGAGTTTTTGTTTTGTTTTGTTTTTTGCCAGTACCACACTGTTTTTTGTTGTTGTTGTTTTTTAAATCACAGTAGCTTTATAGTATAATTTCAACTCAGGTTTTGTGATCCCCTGTCTTACTTTTGTTACCCAGGATTGCTTTTGCTATTCTAGGTCTCTTCTGGTTCCAGGTGAATTTTAGGATTGTTTTCTCTAATTCTGTAAGATATGCTATTGGAATTTTTTATTGGGATTGCATTGCATCTGTATAACAGTTTTGGAAGCATGACCATTTTCACTATATAGGTTCTTCTTACCCAAGAGCCCAGGCTATCTCTCCATTTTCTAATACCCTCTTCAGTCTCCTTTTTCAGAGTATTGTAATTTACATTCTTCGTTAGATTGATTCCTAGGTATTTCATTTTTTTTGGATGCTACTTTAAAAGGTATTATTTTCCTGATTTCTCAATAAGTAAATTTGTTATTTGTGTATGCAAAAGCTCTTCATTTTTGAGTGTTGACTTTGTAACCAGCTACATTACTGAATTTGCTTATTAAATTTAGTAGTTGTTTGGTGGAGTTTTTGGGGTCTTCTAAGTAGAGTATCATGTCATCTGCAAATAATGATAGTTTAATTTCTTTTTTCCCCATCTTTATTTCTTTCT
Organism: Dolichotis patagonum; assembly: GCA_004027295.1. Classification (NCBI taxonomy): domain Eukaryota; kingdom Metazoa; phylum Chordata; class Mammalia; order Rodentia; family Caviidae; genus Dolichotis; species Dolichotis patagonum. The sequence continues at coordinate 52,173 of PVJX010010046.1, forward strand.
CTTGTCTAATTGTTCCAGCTGAAGTTTTTAGGACTGTGATGAACAAGAGTGGAGACAGTGGACATCCTTGTCTTGTTCCTGATTTTGGAGTGAAAGCTTTCAGGTTTTGTCCATTTAGTGTGATGTTAGAGTGTCATAGAAGGCTTTTACTAGATAAAGACCATCTGTTCCAATTTTCTGTAGGGTTTTTTTTTTTTCTTGAATGGGTGCTGAACTTTGTCAAAAGCTTTTTCTGCATCTTTTGAGATGATCATATGATTTTTGTCTTTGGCTCTGTTAGTGTGGTGTATTACATTTATGGGTTTATGAATATTGAATCATCCCTGCATCCCTTGGATGAAATCCACTTGATTACCGTGTACAGTGTTCTTGACAATTTGTTGCAGTCTGTTTGCTTGTATCTTATTGAGGATTTTTGAGTCTATGTTCATTAGGAAGATTGGCCTGTAATTCCTTTTCATAGTTGGTTCCTACTCTGGTTTTGGTATCAGAGTAATGCAGTTCTTCCAGGAATAATTTGGGGAGTGTTGCTTCCCTTTCAATTTCGTTACAAGAGTTTGAGAAGTAGTGGTATTAAGTCTTCTCTAAATTTCTTGTAGAATCCAGCAGTGAATCTGTCAGGGTCTGGGTTTTTCTTTTGTTGTTTTTAATTACATCTTCAATTTCATTTATTGATATTGGGTTATTTGGGATTTTTATATCTTCTTGATTCAGCTTTGATAATTCATATCTATCTAGAAATCTGTCCATTTCGTCTGTATTTTCCATCTTACTAGAATACAACTTTTCAAAGTAGGTATAGATGGTTTTCTGGGTTTCTGTGGGGTCTGTTGTGATTTTTCCCTTTTCATTCCGAATTGCATGGATTTGAGTCTTTCCTTTCTTTGATAAGGTTGACTAAGGGTTTGTCAATTTTATTTAATCTTTCAAAGAACCAACTCTTCAATTCATTGATTCTTTGCAATTTTTTTTTTTTTAGCCTCCAGTGTGTTAATTTCTGCTCTGATCTTTATAGTCTCCTGCATTGTATGAGCTCTTTTGGTTTTGCCTGCTCTTCTTTTTCTAAAAGTTTGAGGTTCAACATTAAGTTGTTTATATATACTTGCTCTGTTTTCCTGATATGAGTATATATGAATTTCCCTCTTAAGACTGCTTTCATTGTGTGCCACAAGTTCCAGTATGTTGTATTGTCATTATCATTCAACTGTAAAAATTGTCTTAATTTGTTCTTTAATTTCATCTGTGATCCATTGGTTGGTCAGTATGGTGCTATTTAATTTCCATGTGTTTATGAAGTTCTTGTGGCTTCCTTTGGCATGGCTTTCCAGTTTCATTGCACTGTGTCTGATAGTATGTATGGGATAATTTCAATTTGTTTGTATTTACTTAAGGATGTTCTGTGAGCCAATGTATTGACTATTTTGCAGAATGTCCCATGTATAGCTGAAAAGAATGTGTATTCTAATGTTGTGGGGTAGAACACTCTATAGACACCTACTAAATCCATTTGTTCAGAAGTGTGATTTAGTTCTAATATTATTGATTTTTTTTTTTTTTTAGTCGAGTTGATCTGTCTTTTTGTGACTGTGGGGTATTGAGGTCTCCCAATATATTGTATTTGGACTTACTTAATTTTTTGTGTCTGTTTGTATCTTTTATTATCTTGTTTAATTTAGTCAGGTTTTTGTTTGTCTTTAAGCTTGGGTTTTTTCTTTTGTTTTGTTTTGTTTTGTTTTTAGCTTTTTAAAATTTTTATTAATGCCTGTTTGTAGTTTGGTGGATTGAAAACTGATGGTCAACTTAAATACCACCTGAACTGAATCATCATGGTTCTGAGTGTAGATAGTTCACTTAAGGAGTGTCGCCAGCATAAAAAGGAGACCTGGAGAGGAAGATTAGTGTCGTTGGTTCTCTGTAGTGTTATTGTTTGGAGCTGTTGATTCTTTTATTGCCGTTGGTTCTTCTGGCTTCCGTGATATGAACTCAGCTGTTATCATAGGAGGAGCTCGGGACCTTTTCACTGAGAATGGCTACAGTTCATTTTGGGAGAGCTCTGGTCCTTCCTTTGAGCATCACCTCCTGGCTCTGCAGTAGAAGATGTGTGCTATTGAGTCTCCAGGAGGTGCTTGTCATGCTGGCTTCTTAATATGAATTCAGCTGTTCTCATTGTCAGAAGATCTCAAGACCTTGTCATTGGGAGTGGCTGTGGTACTTTTCAGGGGAGCCTTATCGTTATTTTGAGCATTGCTTCTTGGCTACAGTGCAGAACCCTTAACCTACTGGCATAGACCCTTGACCTGCTGGCATAGACTTTCTAGCTTTGACTGCTGACCTTTGGACCTTCCCAGCGCAGATCCATGAAACACTTGTATGGGTCATTGTGGGCTCTAGGCCTCCAGTTGGACTCATGGAGGGGTATTGTAATGGGCTCTAGGTCTTCAGCTGGACTCATGCAGGGTATTGTTGTGGAATCTAGGCCCTCAGCTGGTTTCTCTAGGTCTGTAGTGTGGATAGATTTTCTAAATTTTTTTTTGTATTTGACTCCTTGGATGACCATTATAAATAATACTATAAATTATATGTCCCATATTGTCTCATTCTTACAAATCCCTGAGTACAATAGTAATACATAATGATTACATTCATCATGGTTGGTATGTGTACTTAACAACTACCTTGATCTTTTTGTTTCTTTAAGCTTATTGAACATTTTATTAACTGAATTATTTTTTTATTTGCGTTTGCTGAATGTCTTATGGATTTTTTTTTTTTTTTTGTACCAGGGATCAGACTCACAACCTTGTACTTGCCAAGCAGGTGCCTGTGCCACTGAGCTAAATCCCTGACTGGATTTGTTTCTTTTGTGGTCTCTTCAAATATTTTAATCATTTAATTTCTGAGTTCTATGTCTGTGAATTCCTCCAATTCAGTGCCTGTAAGATCATCTTTTAGGCAGTTAAGAGAGTTTGGAGGCATCTTGTTGCTTTGATTTCTCAGGTTACATTTTATGTGTGTACCATGAGTGTGGAGAATCAGGGGAAAAAAAACTCTGTTGCTGCTATGGAAATCCCCTTGTTCAGCATATTTTCTCTGTCATGGCCCTTAGCTTTAGTTATCTTTTGGCATTTATACATCTCTTCAACCTGCTCAACATAGTAGGGTCAGTCTGTCCCTATTGGCTGGGTTGCAAAGAGAAAACCACTACTGGTTTTATCAGCATCTACAAATCCAACTACATTTGTCATATAATACAAATCTTGTTTTAACAATTTCACCCTTTTTTCAATAACCCAGAAAGACTATGATATAGTACTGGTGACAAGTAGGCTAGGTTGTAGAATAAAAGATAAAGAAAAGTAAGAGAATAGTTGAGAAAGAAGAAAAAAAGAGATAATAGCAAATGGAATAAAGAGAACTTTGTTGATACTATTTTTATATCTTGAGTGAATGGCTTGTGGAGAGGACTTGAGAGGTTATTTGCAGGCAAGAGCAGTATAAATAGACATTGAGGGAAGCTATAAGACCTGTAAGGAAGTTGGAAGCAGATAATATGCTGGTAGAAATCTTATGTTTCAATCTTCTATACATAGTTTTTGATAAGGGTTACCTGACATGCCCATGAAAGATACTGAATAAACCAAAGCACTAATAAATTCTATTCTCCATTTCATGTATATACACGCAATATGTGTATGTGAATTAAAAACATGAACTGCCCAAAGAAATGTGGCTTTTTTCCTCCTATGAGAAAGGGGGTTGAGGTGTGGGAGAACTACAGCTTTTCTTTTTTTTTTTTAATTTTTTAAAAATTTTATTTAAAGAGAAAAAAAAACAAAACAGAATAAAGGGCAGCAACAATACAGAATTCCAAGGAAAAAGGGAAAAGAACAACAACAACAAAAAAAACACTAAGAAATCATTACTTGACAAGTTACATACTGACATCTTGCAAATAATTGTTCAACTTACATAATTAAAACATGCAAAGTAGACATTCAAACAGTGAGACTGTTAACAATTCTGCTGCATGATCTGACAAAAACAGCAATATGGTCATCCATCTTACACATTCAAACATACATGCAATTATATCAAAAGGGTAAAATTAAACAACAAAATAGAACAAAGCAGGTCACAAGAAAGCAATGTAAGAGACATAAATTTCAAAGCTAGACAATCAGAGATATTCACTGTCTATCATATTGACTCTTGTTTTCTTCCTAATAGTTGTCTATATTGTCACATACAGGGAGTTCACGTGAAACAACATAGTATGGAACTGATCTAAGCAGTATGAGGAGGGCGTTTCAGGTCTTCAAGACCAGACAATAGGGAAGCCAAGAATGGCTGTCATAGTGTCTCATTCTCTTCAAAACAGCTGTCTAGGGGGAAGTCCAAAGCTGGCAGACCAGTAGGTAACAGGAGAGGGACCCTCTCTGAGAGACACAGCTCAAATGCCAGAATTTAACACCCTGGAGAGACCTAAACAGAGAGAGATGGACTCTCACAACCCAGGAAGAAACTCAAGTGCAAAAAACCGCTCGAATATGAGGTCCTGGGGCTACCATTAGAGAAGCTAAGATCGGTGAGCACAGTGCCCTCCTTGAGCCTCCTGAATTCCTGCTGGAGACCTGACCAAGTGATCTGCACCGAAGCGACTGGCTTGAGCCGCCTGACCATGGAGCTGAACAGCCTTCCGTGTGACTTACCAGGCCCCGGCCCTGCATGCAACCCACCCAGAGGCATCGTAAATTCGCACTGCAGCCGCACTGAAGTTGGAGGTATGTGAGCCCAACAGTTCTCAGGGACCGGCATCAACATGTGGTGAGTGATTGGAATGAGACTCTCCCACGGGAAAGGGGAAACCGACTGGAAGACATGTTGGATTTGGGTAGGAGAGCCCTAACTCCTTAAGGAAGCAGCTTCAGTTGGTTGCTCCTCTGGCCAAGCGGATTGGTGGAATCTGCTTGGACTGGGCCGCACCCCTAGCTGGGACCCAGTGAGTCACTAAAAATTAATTCCCTGAGATTGGCACACACTGACGCAGTGAAGGCCTGCAAAGGTTGACTGGCCCAGAGGGGAGGAGCCAGCGCGCACTGCCCGTGCTTGAGCTTAAATCTCTGATAGCCTACTGAAAAGGGCAAAAGCTCCTAGCCTACACGTTCTAGAGGACCCTTAACCAACAAGAAAAGGGGCTGGGAATTATACTGTACACTTATATGGAAGGAACCAAAAACATGATGAAAGGGAGAAATAAGAAGAAACTCCCAGCCCCCAACCCTGAGAACATTGATCCAGGAGAGGTAAATACAAAAGAGATTGAGGGCAGCAAACATGCAACATCAAACACAGCATTAGCGGACATAAAGAGATATCTTCAGGACCTCGTAAGCGGGATAAAAACTGAAATATTAATTCAAATTAAACAAGAGATAAGTAGATTAATAAAAGAAGGGCTGGGCACCTCTCAAGAAGACACAGACAGAAGAATGGAGGAAAACAAAAGGAGAGAAAAATTTAATGAAGAATACAGAAAAAAACCTAGAATTCATGAAGCAGATTCAAAGAGATTATCAGGAAACTAAAGACTCCATAGAAAGCTGGCAAAACTGCTTGAAAGAAACCAAAGATAGACTATCAAAAATGGAACACAGGCTTGCAATGTGTGATCATGAAAGGGAAATCTCTTAAAAATAACAAGGGAGGAGGCAGTAAAGATGCAAAGACTGGAAGACAACAAGAGGATCTATAACTTAAGAATAAAGCATGTGAATGAAGAAGCAGGAGTCAAAACAGAAGAACTACAAAGGCTATTCACAGAAATTATTAAGGAAAATTTCCCAAGCATAGAAAAAACAAATGATGTGCAGACGTATGAAGCATACAGAACTCCAGCCACCTACAACCAAAACAGAGCTACACCCAGACACATAATAATCAAGATCCCAGAAATTCAATATAAGAACAGAATATTAAAAGTCATCAGAGAAAACAAACAGATCACCTATAAAGGAAAACCCATCAAAATCACAGCAGATCTCTCCACACAGACCATCAGGTCAAGAAGAGCTTGGAGTGAAGTAATTCAAGCCCTGAAGGAGAACAATCTCCAACCTAGATTGATGTATCCTGCAAAACTCTCTCTAGAAATTAATGGAGAAACAAGATGCTTCCATGACAAAGAGGAACTGGGAGAATTTGTGACCACCAATCCAACCCTACAAAAAATACTAAAGGACATTTTAGAGAGAGAGAGAAAGAATACAAGCATTTCAGGAACAGTGGCAGAGAGGCCTGAGTGAATGGAGTAGATAGTGGAGTGGAAGAGAAAAATAGACAACCAATGGCAGAAAAACAGAATAGCAGAAATATGGCAGAGAAGATTGG
>PVJX010010047.1:0-58531 GCA_004027295.1 Dolichotis patagonum
TGTGTGCATTCATGCTGAAGTTTTCAGGCACTTTTAGTGAAAAGACTCTATTGCTAGCATGGGGATCTATTTAGTTAGTATCTGTTTTTCAGAGATGCTCTTTGGGTATGACTAATGACAGCTTTTTGCCTCTGTTCCAAACTGACCCATTCTGTTAATCTGAGAGGGGAAAACACAATGTAATTGGCCCAACACCCAGTTCTCTGGGAAAGGACTGCACTATTGTTAATTACACAATAGCAATTCAGATATTGGCATACAGAGCGAACCAATTAATAGCAACAACTATTCTACCCTGGAAATATACCTAAATTAGCAACAGTAATAGTCAATGATAAAGTATATATTGCTATACCATAAATACAGTACAAACACTAAGACAAATTAAATATTAATAAACTAGCTACTAAGTGAAACAACTATACTTTCACTAAAAATCAAAAAGAGCTTAACAACAGTAGCATAGAGTGGTGCCTACTGTGGTTTTTACTTCTATTAAGAATTTATGATGATAAAAATAGCATGGAGTTAAAGTTGAATTAAAATAGTGGTTTTGTGACTGAGAATTACAATATTCATTGAACTCTACACATCAGGTACGGTTCAGAATTGCCCTCACATAGAAGTAAGGTGTTCTTCATGACAAAGTGATATCCTTACTACTCCCACCTTGTAGATGAAGAAACTCAGACTCAGAGCAGTTACGTGATTTGTGGTCACAGTGTGAATGGCAGTGCTGTGTTTCAGATCCAGGTAGTATGACTGCAGGGTCATTTCTCAAATCACTGTGTGTGTAAAATGAATCAATCGACAAATGTTAGAAAACGCAGAAAAGTATTTTCCATATATAACCCTTATCTACTTGCTCATATTTTTTTTGTTTGAAAACATCAACTGATGCTCTCAAGTGGAAAATGCTTTAAGATGAATACAGTAAATTTTTGTCAAGACAAATCAAAATACACTCAATACACACAATTTTTATTCTATGCCGAGGATTTCTCTAAGCTCCCATTCATTTACCTTGCACTTTTAAAGTACAGTTTCTCTTCTGGATTCATTCAGTCTTTTACTGCCTTTATGACATATTTTAATTTCAGATTATACGGGCAATGATAGAGGCAAGTCATATTTTAACTTTATGGCAGAAAGATGATTGAGGCTCATTGCAACGGACAGAATGTTCGCATCTCTGAAAAATCCATGTGTGAAACTCTAATCTAAATGAAAAGGTATCAGGAGGGGGGCCTTTGGGAGGTAATTGGGTTATGAGAGTAGGCCCTTCATAAGTGGAATCAGTGCCCTTATAAGAAGAGGGCACTCATTCTCTTTCTGATATGGAAGGATTCAAGGAGCAGTCTGCTGTCTACAAAGTGGGAGAGGAGCTTCCCCAAACCCAATCATGGTATTAGACTTCCAACCTCCAAAAATGTGAGAAGTCAGTGTTTGTTGTTTAATTACCACCTAGTGCGTGGTAATTTGTTTTACCAATCCAAAGTGACTAAGGCATTCGTCTATAAAAGGAAACCATCCATCTAAGAAAATAGAAAGGCTACTGAGAAGATAAAGAGTCAGATTGATGAGCTTTTTCTCATTGCATTTCTCAGTGGACTCAATACTGTTTACCATGCCTGCTTTTTAAAATTGATCTTTTACATTATTATTCTTTTCTTGTTCTTTCTTCTCTTCTACACTAATACTCCCAAGTCTCCTTCCTTCATTTCTATTGCTTCTAAACACTGGTGTAATCATTTAAATGTATTACATTTTACATTAAGATCTCTAGAAACACACAATTGTACGAAGGTTTTTTATTGGAAAATGTACTCAAGAGACACACCTCTGAGAAGTACGGGGGACAGTATTAGACAGAAGGAACTGATCCTAAAGATGATTAGAACTCGGACCCTGGCCAGTTCTACAGGAAGCTCAGCCTTTTAGATGTCTCAAGTTGAAGCCACAAACTGGAACTCCCACTCCTGCATCAGCCAGTGCCTGGCTGCAGATCCACCCCCGAGGGGAAGAGGCAGTTCCCGGCAGCTTCCGAAACTTCACCTGGGTGGCATAGCTGAGACCCATGGGGCCAGTGCTTCTAACAGCGCGGGTACGAGTGCTGATTTCTCCCAAAGCATTTGTTAACTTTATTGCATTGAGGACATTCTCTTATACCATAATTCTTAGTTTCTTACTTAGATTTTAAATTCTTTAGTGGTCATTCAACAAAAACAACGATGTCAGCAAAACATAAAGCAGCCATCAATTAAATGACTGCAATGCTTCAGGCACAGTGTGGGTTATTTTGATCTTTCCATTTTATTTAGAACATAGAAAACTGGAAAGTATTAACTGAACATCTGATCTGAATAGTGCTATCTCATGCAGAGATCAGACGCAAGGCTCAGAGGCACACGTATTCCAGCCCATGCATCTAGTGAGTGAGTGATGGGGTCGGGAACTATAAGCATCACCTTGGGATGTCTTCACAAATAATATTGTCTAACTTTTATTGATTATTCACCAGGAGCCAGATCTTATTATAAGTTCTTTTCCATCCTCTTTTCCTTCCTTCCTTTGTTCTTTCCTTCCTTCCTCTCTCTTTCCTTCATTCCTTCCTTTCCTCCTTCCTTCCCTTCTTCCTTCCTTTCTCTCTTTCTTTCCTTTCTTTCTTTTTCCTTCCTTCCTTCTTTATTTCCTTCCTTTCTTCCTTCAGATAGGGTCTTGCTATGTAGTTCCGGCTGACCTTGAACTCCTACATAGCCCAGACTTGTCTCCAACTTTCAGAAATCATCCTGTCTCAGCCTCCCAAGTACTAGGATTACAGGCGTATGCCACCACACTGGCTAAAGTGCTCTTCTTGTGTACAATAATTCTTGCAATGATCTCCTAGAGTAGGAGCTGTACCATCATTATTTCTTGCATATGAAAATGAAAGGTTAATTCATAGCTAATAAATGCCAGTGAAGATTTGAGATGGCTGAGTCTGAGACAGGGTCTACATTCTTAAGAATCACATTTACAAAGTGGACTCAAAAAATTTGTTGAGCAATTACTATGTATCAGCACCATGCCAAGAGCAAAGGATTTAAAAATAAACACAGTGTATGTCTTTTATAAGACATTAGTCTACTAGAATGAACAAACATAAGTTTTGTCACTGGGAAGAAACTTATTAATTACAAGTACCACCACCATCCAACAAGAATAATGATGACTTGCCTTGCCAGGCGAGGTGGTGCGCGCCTGTAATCCCAGCACATAGGAGGCTGAGGCAGGAGGATAGCTGTGAGTTCGAGGCCAGCCTGAGCTATATATTGAGTTCAAGGCCAGACTGGAATACATAGCAAGGCCCTGTCTTGGAACCCCTCCCCCAAATAATAATGAGGGTTTTTCTAGGCACTGTCTTGTGTTTTGCAGCCACTGATTGATTCAGCCTCACCATGATCTTTCAAAGTCATCATTATTATTATGTCTACTTTTTTCTGATCAAGAAACTGAGAATAAACATATTAGGATGTTAAAAAAAGAAAACAAATGAAACAAAACAAAACATTTGTTCAAGCTACAGAGTGGAAGTGATTTATGAACAGAAGCAATCTGGTTCCAGAACCTAAATTCTTAAATTAATGTAACCTGTAAGTAACAGACTCTTAATTGTTCTGGAGTATGAACAAGTACAATTATAGACGTATATTTTAAACTGGTTTTAGCCAATTTCATAAATGATAGTCATTCAGAAGTGACAGTAATTCTGAAACTAAAGATGGTGCAGTTACTTGAATAGTCAGCAGGGGGTGAAGAGAAGCAGTGTTTGTTATCCGTGGCTACATTATAGAGGTATAAACTGCATGGGATTGGCAAACTCTAAAATCCCATGATGATCCTTGTATGAATTTCTTTACCTCAATGTAATACAAAACAAGACAAAATGAGATAGTCCCTTTTCAAAGACATGTAACTGAGGTTTAAAAAAAATCTGATTTGTAACAATTATTTCAATATTTATTGAATATTTGTTAAGAAAATCTCTAAAGAAGTAAGGATGAGAAAATCTATACCATACGGAATTTAGGGTCTCCAGTTCAGGGTCTCATGAAGAGGCAAAATAAGTACAAATTTATATGATGATTCAATTTCACGTGAACAAAGTTTTAGAGGAGTTTGGAAATGAGAAAAAAATTAATGATCTGAAATGGTAAAGAACAGCTCATAGGAAAGGGAGCATTGTTCTAGCATTGAAAGGTGGGTAGGCAGTATGTGTGTAATAAGAGAAATATTGGTCTCCCCTGAAAATAAAATTCAACTTCCCAGGCATTTATGAGGCATCTGAAACCCTCAAGATGCTACTTCAGACACTGCAAAGAAATAAAGAGGGAAGATGCAGCCTCAGCCTTAAGGAGGTCACAGATTCCCCAGCAGTAATAATATAAAGGATGATATAAGAGACCAGCAACACACGCTATATCAGAGACCCTGCAAGCTAACAAGGGAAGGACGCGTGCTTCTCATTCTAAAGGGAGGTACCAGGGCATTCATGTAAACTCACGTTTACAGCAGCTCACTTCATATTGCAGTAGCTCAATTTTGGAGAGGAATATACTTCCATCAGCAGACGAATGGGTAAAAAAATGTGGTATTTACTTAGTGTAGTATGACTATTGGGTTATTTATAGACAGATGGCTGCATCTTGAGATCATAATGCAAAGTGAAATAAATCAGACACACAAGTGTAAAAATCACATGGTTTCTCTTATATTGACAAAACCAAAATGTAAATGAAGAGCAAAGTAAATGATAGCTAATGGGAAAAGGAAGATAAGCCTTTTGCAAAAGGGAAGGGGACCAAGGAGATGGAGGGAGGTAGAGGGAGAGGAGGAAGTTAGTAGACTAACATCCTACAAAAGACATACACTCTGTTTATTCTTAAATCCTTTGCTCTTGGCATGGTGCCTGATACATGATAATTGCTCAACAAATGTTTTTTGAGTGCACTTTATAAATGTGATTCTTAAGAATGTAGACCCTGACTCAGTAACACGTGCTGTATTCATGGACCAACTCCCTACAAGGAGTGTAATCATTATGTACTGCAAACATACGATAAAAAGTGAACCTAGAAAAGTTACAGTCTCATACTAGTTCTGCCAGTTGTAGCAGCTCATCTCTCTTAGCCTACATTAAAAAGTTGAGGTTGAAGAAAAAAGATTCCTTTAGTGAAGAATTGACAAAAGGCTTTGCATTTCACTCACCTTACTGCCTACTCCAACGGATAAACAGAGGATGTTTTCCCGATGGTAGAAATTCTCAGACACATGGAAATTGCAGCGCATGCTCAGAGGAGATCGGCCCAGTGCTGGCACCGCAAGAATTCAAGCGCTGGACTTGAATGCAAGTCGGACGGAGCCTGGCTGTCTGGGTGCAGCCTTGGCTGGCGGATCTGCGCCGTATGTTTTCTTTACCAAATTCTGCCCGTCACTTGGGATTTATCTTCATCACGCTGAGAAATTCTGCTGACTCACTGCCTTCTCTTGGTGTCCTAAGTTGTTTCCGGGTGTCAGTCTTGCGCAGGGTATGAAATACGGTCAGTCCACATTTCTTTTCTGTTCTGGAGAATCGGAAGGCTGTGGATTCCGCTGAACAGCAGATGAGCTTCTATGGAATACGTGTAAGCGGGGTGGGGAAGTGAGGGGGGAGATCACTGACGTCTTCTTATTTTTCTCAGTGACAGTTCACTGCTTTGGGAGTAAACAAAAGTAAAAGCAACCTTGTACAGAAGCCAAGTTATGATTTCATTGGTCCTTGAAACTTGGATCAGATAGACAGTGTGGTAATACTGATTTTAAAGGGCAGAATATGGTAGATGTCCAGCCTGCTCGCCTCAAGTTCTTTGCTAGCGGGACACTTGGAGAGCTTTGTGCTTGACTGTAGGAGCAGCATGCGCCCCATGAATAGTCTCCAAAAGTACTAAGTGGCTACAGCTGTCCCCAACAGGGGTCGGGGAAAGAACACACAGGTGGCCGCTTTAGAATTTGCCTGGACTTCGTGCCCCAGCAGATGCATGTTTTTGAGGTTTGGTAAGACCCTGTGAAAATAGTCCTAACCAAGCACACTGCCTAAAGGCCACAAACAGAGAAGGAGCGTAGAAATTCAGTAGCCAGAAACAAGACATAGCAGAGAAACCCACCAAGCTACGTTGCAGCCTGCAATTGTGCTTCTGACACCTAGAGGACCTTCTCGTGAACTACAACCATGTCTGTCGAAATTGGGTCCCAATTCCTCCAACATCTGCCCTCACGTTCTCCAGATGTTAGAAAAAAAGGATTAGAAAATTTGGGGGCAAATTATTTTAAATTTTTGGTGTTAAATTCTGTCCATCCATTTGGACTTATCTTCATCACACTGGGAAATATGGTTGACTTTAGATTATTCTAATCATCCTGAACCCCGGGTTCCTGGTTTTCTTTAGATGAAATTTTCTTGAATTGGTTTTCTTTTATTTGCTGGGCTCTGTACTTCATTGTCACCGGTTTTGAAATGTTTCTTTCCACGTTCACTCATGTCCTCTAACAGGAGGCAGAAAAGCTGACTTAACCTCCTATACTAGCTGGGACAGGAGGGTAGAAGAAGTTTAGGTTTAAATGGGTTTGGGGTTTGAGATTATACTCAATAAAGTTTATCTTTCAGCATTTAAATTTGTTTTTGTTCTAGAATGCTGTTTTACAGTTCTTGGTTTGATCTCCTAGTTTTGCATTTCCCTTTTCATTTTAAATATTGCTGTAAACCTTTTAAAAATTGACCTTGTGTTTCATTAACTTCTCTATCAAGAAACACATGAAGAAACGTTTTCTTTGTGGCATTCTGCTTACTTCCAGCATGGTGTCTTCATTGGTACTCTCCATTCTTGGATTTATTTATTTATGCTGATTATTTGTTTGCAGTGCTGTTGTGTCCTTTCTTTCCATCTCTTCTAGACAGCAGCTTTGTCAAGCTCTCCTATTTGCTCTGCCACAGTGTTGGTGATTGTATTTTGTTTTTCTGTTTCCTTAGGTTCAAGGAGGAGGGCAGAGCTCAGCAGTGCCCCAGCACAGCCTTAGCTGGAGTTATGACATGTTTTCTGTGTCAAATTCTGCCCATCTTTTGGGATTTGTCTATCGCGCTGAGAAACACTATGGAACTTTGGGCTATTCTAATTATACTGAAGTCTGAATTCCTTGTTTTCTTTATATGAAGTCATGCAGTAATTTGTTTTCTTTTGTTTATTGGGTTCTCTACTTCACTGTTGCTAGTTTTAAAATGTTTCTCTTTCGACGTTTACCTGTTTCTCCCTAACAGCAATTTCTCTCCCTCCTACACTTATCTCCCTCCTCCACTGAGGAAAAGATAAATAACACATGGAGAGTTTTTCTCTTGTATCAATAATATAGGTATGGGTTACTTCCCTTAGGCACTAAGAAAGCTTCTTTCCCACTTTCCCTTCCTCAGAGACTCTTGCCCTAATTATTTTATCTTTTCTTCTTCTTTTCTGCTAAATCACTATTTACTGTTGTAGACAATTAATTCTGGATGTTTATGATTGTTCTGCCATTCTTTCCATTTTCTCCCAGATGGAATACACCAAAATAAGGGTCCCCGTTGTTCCCTTCCCTGATAGGACATTAACGTCCTTGTGATGGGGACTATTCCTCTCTTGCAAAATTAGTCTCTTCTAGGGACCATTCATACCTCACCTGAATCTATTTTTCCTGTGATATGGAGTGAGGGTTAAATTTTTCAGGATTTTTTTCTCACATTTCCTTCATAGTGCAAGTTTAAAGGATGATATTTAGGGGATTTTTATACCACTTAGAGCTCTGTTCTCCAAATTTTTGGAAACTTCTGTGTCTTTTATGATCAACAGTTTTTAAAGGTTATGATATATCCCTTTCCCTTTCTTGACATGATATGCTACTGATATATTTTAGCAGGTTTAAACCCTCCTCCATCTTCTGCTCATATAATTAAATTGTGTCGGACAGGCTGTGGCACACACTTGTAATTCCAGCACCCTGGGAGGCTGAGGCAGAAAGATGGCAAGTTCAAGCCCATCATGAATCACTTAATGACCTCGTAAGACCCTGTCTCAAAATGAAAAGTAGTAAAGAACTGGGGATGTAGCTCTGTGCGAAGGCCCTGGTTTCCATCCCTGATACCACAAAAAAGTTGTATGTGTGGAAGATCTATTTTTAAGCTTAGTCGAACTCCAGTTTATTCCATGAACTCTCTTATTCCCACTTGTCAGCCACAGAAGTTAAGGACATAGTATTTCAGAGATTCGCTTGGAGAAAGTAGCAGAACAGAGGCATTAATTGAATCTAGACCTGTCTTTCATCCTGTAATCAATATTCTATTCTTAATCAATGGGAAATAGGCACGTCTTTTAAATAGGTGACTGATGAAACATTCATTTTAGGTTTGGAAGCTGGAATGTGGCTTGATACAGATGTGTGAAATGAATTTGCAGACTGAAGAATGATGAAAACAATGAATCCATCTAGGAAGCTTTTATAAAATCAGATCTAAAGCAGCAAGGGCCTGAGGTAAAGTATAATTTCTTTCATTTCTCAAAGTTTTGAATTTGGTAATCATAGTCTGCCCCCCACCCCTGCCAGGGGCTTCTAGGGTGTCATTTCTTTTTCTACCAAGTATTCAGATTTATAAGAATTTTGATTAAAATTGGGAAGCTTTGGGTTAGGATACAATATAATGACTCATTTGCAGTTATTTCTTCTGGATGCAGAAGGGTGAAGTCCACAATGGATCACTTCAACTTGCTGGGCCTCATTTTTCATGTTTAAACTGAAAAATTGAATTAGTCTTTAAATTCTCTTCTAGGGCATAGTCGATAAAAGCTGAATGAGGGAATGATATTCAAAGAATAACGGGTACCCCTCTCTATGCAAAACTGTGCGAAGGACTAGTATATGAAAAAGCATAAATTCATGGTATTTACAGATCTTCAGTGAAAATGTTTGTTAAATATCTATTATATAGTGATTTCTACTCTTTGACATCCAGGGGCTTCCTTACCTGATTGCAAAATACCTTTTTGGTCCTGTTCTGTACTACTCCAATCAAGGAGGTACTCACCACTCAGCAAGAAGCCCAGCTGTTATTACAATGACCAATAAAAATCTCACCCTAAGTGGACCTTCTAGTTTAATGGAGAGACAGACATCAACACAGTTCACCAAGACATAATGTAAATAAAATAAATCTTAGTGATAAAGGTATAAGCAATATGCTGTGGTAATACACAAAGGAGCCATTTCCTCTCCCAAGAGGGTGAGAAGAGCACCATTTTGACTGGAGAGATGACTGTGACTCTGAAGGTCCAGAAATGATGTAAAGAAAAGCAACACCATGTGAACACATGTGACATACTGGAGAAATTTTGAAAAGTCCAATGTGGCTGGAACATAGAGTATAGAGAGTAGAGTAGAAGAGATGAATTTAGAAAGAGAAGCTGATGCCAGAACTCTGTAGGACACTGGAGGCTTCTGCTGTATTATTTAAACTTTTAGAGGAGAGTGCTTTGCTCTGTACAATAGGAAGACAAGCAAGGCATCAACGTGAAGATGTATCAGAGAGGTAACAGAACGGAGGCGGGAAGACCAATTGGGCTTCAAGGAGAAGAAAATTCATGATGGGGTTAACAGAGAAAAGGGGATAGCTGGTGAAAAATCACTGCATGAAACCAAAAAATGATTTAGCTGAAGGAGCCAGGCCAAAGAGGTGCGCATGGAAAAGAAAGCACATAGAATTCATCACAAACTATGTATTTGGTTTACCTTCTTCTGGTGCCCCCTGTGCCTGGTTTGAGTGTGGAGAGCAAGGCAGAATGAGACAGAGGAGACCATTTCAGTGTAAACATGCTGAAGATTTGGATCATTTTTCTATAAGCAGTGGCACAACATTGCAAGGATAGTAACCAAAGAATGAGATGGTTAGCCTTATCCCTTCCTCATATCCTTCCTCTTTCTGGCAGTTTTCATAACGCACTTCTGTTTCTTGTCAGTCTCTTTTGTGTCTTATTAACCTCTCACATGCTTCATGCAAAAACACAGGTCAACAAACCTATATCAACCCAATCACCCACCTGAATGAGCCACAATATAGACAGCATGAAGGATATGCCCCTAAGGAGGCCCCTACATGTCAACATGCGTGGAGAGGAGTTGGAAATATGTGGAAAGTGAGTTGCAGCTTACAGTGCTCTTTATTCACAGTGTAACACAGTGGATTCATACTTTTCGGGGGAGTCTGGAGATATCAGTGTCTGGGAGGTTGGAAACCTTTGAGAAAAGTCCTTCCCCATCATTAGTGGCAATGGTAGCATACAGATAGTGCATGCCATGTATGTAGAACAGTAGCTAGTGCATGATGTGACAAAGATCTAGAGATTCTTGAACGATGCTGAAGCGATATAAAGGGTAAGTTAGAAAAAAGCATTAATATATTTACCAGAAGTCACAGTGGAGGAGGTCTAAGTAGAGATGTTTATTTAAAAGGACATCATTGCAGAGGTTCTGAGCTCGCAATTAAAAATGTGGTCTAGATGGAAAGTGTTGTTAAGTCTCAGAGGATCCTCAGCGTCAGTGAGAACGGGCGCAGGCAGCCTGGTCAGCAGGAGGAGGTGGCTGAGCCTGAGAGCCATCACCATGGGTGAGAGAGAACAAACCTTGAGAGACAGAGCAGTAAGCTCCTATGAGACTGAGTTCCCTAAGTAAACTGTTTTACCTTTAATTGAAAAAATTAAATTATTGAGTTTTTCACCTTTTCCCTGACATTTCTTCAACTTTGTTTCCAGAACTTTTAAACCAACAGAAGGAATTTCACATGAACATCTTCTGTTCTTCTAGCAAATGCATTAGCTTTAAACCTTCTGCCTTATGCGATCTGTGTATCTTCCTCCCTCCTGTGTATGACGTATCTGCCAACATTTTGCTTAACCATTTGAAAACACGTTGCAGATAGCATGGCATTCAGCTCTAAATATAGTGGAACCATGTGCAATTGCAGATTTGTAGACATTTTGTATATTTAACATAATACGTTAGTGTGCTCATCTTAAGAATAAGGGCATCCTCCGGAAAAACTACAATGCTATCAACTTTCCTAGGAAAATTCACATTAATTCAATAATATCTGGAACACAGTCATGTTTGACTTTAGCTGTGGAAAGCATCTTTTATAGATGGTTCTCCTTCCCATTTTGATTCAGGATCCCATTGAGGTTCATCTCTTATGTTTGGAATTTATGCCTATTTATCTTCTAGAACAGTTCTCTTGTCTGTTTTCATGACATCAACTCTGTTTGTCTATTGGTTGGTTTTAGAAAAGTCCACGTCTGTTGTATTATAGAATTTTACATTTTAGATTTGTCTGTTTCTTTGTAATGTGATTTAGGCTAAATGTTTGGCAATTATACTCCATAGGTGATATGTGTACTTAGTAAGTCACATCAGGAAGCATATGAAACATTGGTCAGTTATTAGTGACACTAAGTTTGATCTTTTCATTGATTAAGGTAGTAACTATGCAAATTATCCATTATAAAAGTGCACTTTTTTAGTGTGTGTGTGTGTGTGTGTGTATCATAGTAATGGGGATGGAACCCAGGGCTTTTGCACTGAACCACATCCCCAGCCCCCTTTTATTTTTTATTCTGGGACAGGCTCTTGTTAAGTTGCCAGGTTGCCCAGACTGGGCTTGAAATTGAGTCCTCTTGCCTCAGCTTCCCAGAGTGCTGGGAATGCAAGAGTGTGCCACCACACCCAGCTGCACGTTTCCCTTATAAACTGGTAACTAATATGGGGTCATGTTTTGAGACTGTATGAACACAATATTCCCAACAACCTTTCATCCAATGTTTTTAGCATCCACCAGTGAGCTTTAGTTATTGCATCAGACATTTCAAAATGATTTTCTAATTCGATTAGTTCTTCTACACTTACTATATTGTATTATTCTGAAAAAATAGTTTATATTTTTTAATATACTGGACTGATGTTTCATTTTATTCAATGTATTTTCATTGATTATTGTAATTATTCTTTTTGAGACTCAAATTTTCATATATTTGATCTGGAAGATCGCATCAGGCTGGTTCCTTTGTCCTTTTGACAGGACCGCATTAGACTTCCAACTGTTCCTTATTTTCTGGCACATCAAGATACTCCAGTCTCACATTCTGGTTTCCCTGTAGACCCGGGGTCGTTTCTCAAAGATTTTTGCTTCTTTTTAGTGGACAACAGGATTTAGAAACCATGACTGGGAACCAGCTGGGTTCATTGCTAAGAAGTACACTGCTTCTGAGCCCTTTACTTATTTTCATTGGAAAGTTTCAGTCTCTGAGTTCATGTCTTTGTCCACAATTCAAAAATATACAAAATAAATTACATGTTTCCTGAGATAAGGGTCAACAATGGAGTAATAATAGTGGGATAAAAAGACACAAATTCTCCAAGGTCTCATTCTAAGACCCTACATTTAATTCAGGTGGGATTTTATTACATTGATGTCCATGTCAGTTTGATTATCAGAGAGAAAGTGAAGAAATATTAAGTCTCTATGTCCATAGTGCTGTGTGCAGAGGGGTAGTAAGCCAATTGTGGTTTCTCTGCCCTCTACACTTGCTGGTTTTGAGTGTGTAAGTGCCATAGAGCTTATTTATTTATTTATGCACCAGTTGTCTTATTTTAGTCTGTTCCCATGATTGTTTTCTATTTTTACCTTTCTTTAGGTCTAGTCACAGAGTTGTAGACCTCAGCTGAGGTATGGCTTTTTGTATGTCAATTTAAAAAATAATAGATGTCTTTCTAACAATGGGTCAAGTTTGGATTCTTTTGATATCTTTTGCTATTATTATTAAAATCATTGAGCCACTTTTTTTCCTTTCCTTTTTTCTCTAAACTTCAGTAGTTAATTTATGAATTGGCATTTAATATAAAATATTTCAGCCAAAAGACTCTTGTGAAGGTTGTATTTTTCAAGTGTTTTGTTGTAATTGCTCTAACATACAATTAATGACAATCATGCATTGTGTAGTATGAATTATATTTTCATTCTAGTCTTTAGTGTAATTTGTATGAGTTCAGTCTCCCTGTTGGGCTCATTTAATAATTTTACCTGAGGAACATCTATTATTTTCTCCATTTTGCCTCCAGCTCTATAGGTAGACTAATCTTAGGATGATTACACACATATAACTGCAGTTACCAGTTTAGCCTGTGGCTATTTTTGAAAGGGCTCATTCATGATCTTCATAAAAGGAAACAGAATTAGGTCAGTTTCTCTTTGTCCTTTTTGTCATCATCATTGTTGTCATCACATCATCAATATTTTGTCATAACCATCAAACAAAATGTGTATGTGTCTTTGTGACTTAAAAATTATTTGATTACTGTGACCATTCTTATTGATGGCTTCAATAATAGCCAGACATTTAGAAACACCACTGCCCACAAACCTATCTTAGTAAACCATGATTATTTAGACCCCAAACCTTGATAGTCTCTAATTCCACAGGTACCCAGATGCCATCAAGACCAGGCCCAATTAATGCCCCAAATTAAGGAAGGAAACATTTATTGAGCTTACTGTGGAGGTTTCACTCCATAATCTGCTGGCTCCAAGGGCAAGGTGGCTCATGGCAGAAGGCAACAGCTCATGGTGGCAGAAAACAAAAGCAACAAGAGCGAAAGGGGAGGAATGTCCCTTATATTTTTCTGTCCCTTATATTGTATGTAGGTCACCCACCCGAGGGTGTGTGTAGTACTCATGCCCATTATCTCAGCACTGGGCCATGAATCAGTCACAAATGCTAGAAGCCTGCTGCCTTGGGGGGACATCCAGACACAAACCCTAACATTCTTCCCCTGGCTTCCCAAAGACGCGTGCACATACAGAAGGCATTTAGTCTGTCTCCAAGACTTACCAAAATCCTAGCAGTTTCACCATTGCTGAAAAGTCCAAGTCCCAAGACTTCTCTGAGATGTAAGGCAAACTCTTAGCTGCGAGCCCCTGTACAATGAAAAGAAAGTTAACCATTTCTAACATACAATGGCACACAATAAACATTACCATTCCAAAACATACAAATGGGCTTATAAAGAATTGAGACCAAAGCAAGTCTAAAATTCAGCAGGGCAAACATTAAGTTCTGTAGTTACACATGGAAAATCCAGAGCAATCTGTGGTGAGTTGTGAGCTCCAAAAGACTGGAGTAACTCTGCCCCTGGTGGTTGTAACTGCACTTGTAGCTCCCATAGCTTCTTTCTTGGGCCTGCTCAATCCTTGCAGCTTTCTGTAGATGATCCATGTTCCCAGTTTCTCCAAACTTTTGGGGTCTCCATGGCACCTATGACTTCACTCTCACAACTTCACATACTGTCCTCTCAGGGACACATTGCCTCCCAATCCTTCTGAAATTGATAAAAAGCCTTTTAAACCTCAGAATGCTTGCATTCTGCATGTACCTAAACCCAGTGCCACATGGATGATGCAGGGTCCGCTGCCAGCTGGAGCAGCAGCCAGGTTTTCATCTCCCTTGGCTATAGGGATCGAGTGCCTGGATTGCTGAGAACTCTGAACCTGAGAGTGAGGAACACATTCCCTATGTTGCTGCCATTTTGGAACATGGTGCTCTTCAGCCTGCTTCTCAAAGCAAAGTCCTTCACTTTTGTAGCTGTGAGGCTGTAAAAGGTAAAGACATGCTGTTTCTTGTGATGCCCTCACGCTGTCTTTTCTATTCACTTGTTTCTTCTCAGCCAACAAGATCTCTTCTATTCTATCTTTGTAGTCCACAGTTTTACTGGAGCTTCCTTTCTGGCCAATCTCACAACCCTTAAATCATTCTGTTGGCCTCTTTGCTCTTGATTCTCAACATAAATCTGGCTAAAAGCCCCCAACAATTTCCATGTCACCACATTAACATTCAACTGCCTTGAAATTTCTTCTGCCAGTTTAATTGGTCTACCACACCTAATCTTAGACTTAGGCAAAATCCCTGGACACTAGCAAAATGCAGACAAACTTTCTGCCAAGCCATAACACACATCATCTGGACTCCAACAACCAATACAGTCCTCCCCAGGAGAAAAATCTCCCAAACCTGGTCACTACTGGCAGCATTTCTACCAGCCTTCTGGTCTTTTGAGCTCTGATCAGAATCTCCCATACAGAACAGCCTAAGGCATTCCAGCTCTACTCTTTCAGGCGACATCTCCGAACCTTTCCAAACTCTTCCCACAAGCCATGCCCAAAGACTCTTGAACCACAGTCAAGTACAGTCATAGCAATGACCCCACTTCTTTGGTACCAAATTCTGTCTTGTTTACTTTTCTCTCAATGCTGAGACAAAATGTCCAGCACCCATGATGAAAGTTTATTTAGCTCACTGTTTGTGGAGATTTCAGTCCATAATTGGCTGGCTCCAAGGCAGGGTGGCTCATGGCAGAGGGCAACAATTCATTGTGTTGGAAGACAACAAATGCAACAGGAGCAAAAGGGACACATGCAGAGAGAAGACTCTTTCTGTCCCTTATGTTATATGTAGGTCACACCCAACCTAGGGTGTGTGTAGCACTCATACCCATAATTCCAGTATTGGACCATAGATGAATCACAAATTCAAGAGTATATAAAGGCTTTGTGGGAACATCCAGACACAACCCTAGCATGATCTTAATGTTTGTGGATCTGTTTCTCATCTGTTCATTGGGGCCAAATAAATTTCTTTGACAATCCTGTGTGAATGTTGTGACCTTCAATTCGGAGGATGCATATGAAAATCTCTTGAAGTTCAACAAGTGTAAAATATATTAATCACATCCATGCACAAGAGATAGACATACCTAACTCACTAAAATTTGAGTTTCCTCTCTTGAAAATAGTATTAGCACCATGAAAGGAATAAATGCAAAAAAAAGCAAAAGTATCCTGAAACAGAATAGTATATTTTTAGGTTGTCATGAGAAGAGCTAAGTTGTAACAGTCACAACAGCGCCACGAATCCCTTTTCATCATTTGTGAGTCAGGGAAGACAGAATTTAACTTCCAACTCACAAATTTATGGTGAGTATCAATGAACAAAATGTATGTTACAGACTTTCTCATCTCTGGGACAAAACATCCAATATTCTCAACTTAAAGTAGCCAGGAAGGAGAGAGGGACCCTGGCTAGGGAGAGAGAGAGGCTGGCTAGGAAGAATGTACCCTTCCAGGTCATTCTGCAGTGACTTGCTTTTTCTGATCAGCCCCTCTTCTGAACACCTGAGACTTTGAGAAACATGTCAGATCTAACACATAGCATTCTGACCCTAATACCCAGAAACTCATGTCTGTCCCATTATGCTGAATGTATCTGGTCCATCTTTTTTTTTTTTTTTTTTTTTAAAGACAGAGTCTGGCTTTTGTGTAGTTCAGACTGGCCTTAAGTAGCTCATGCTGGCCTCAAACTCTGGGTGATCCTCCTGCCTCAGCCTCCTGACTGCTTGGTTTGCAGGCATGTGCCACCACACCCAGTCTATTTTACGAGTCACTAAAGTCTGAGAATACTGCTACTTTTGGTTACTCACATATATTGTGAAGGTAGCTCAGTGGTAGAGCCCACTATTTAGCAAGCATGAGGCCTTGGGTTCAATCTTTAGTACCACACACACACACACAAAATAAAGTTACTATTTGTGTTCTATTTTACAGGCAAACTTTTGCTGAGAGGAACGATATTGCACACATTCAGATTATTTACATCGATATACCCATTTAAGTTTAGAAAGGCTGCAAAACTCACTTGTGATGATTTTCTGACTAAATACCTGAGAAAATCTTCGAGATGATGTTTCACAGACAGGAAAACAGAAAAGCAGAGGAATTATATGACTTTGTCAGAATTCACAAAGGTCATGAGTCACAGGGCTGGAACACAGAATCAGGGTTTTTGACTTGTTTTTTTTGTCGCACCATATTGGTGCTGGGACAACCTTTGGCTACACGTGTTGAAAGAAATCATGGGATATTCAGACAAACAGACTGGACTGGGAACTCCACTTACCTAACAGGAAGGAAGAGAAAGGTGTTAACAGGGTGACTGCGAATTAGCAAGTGCATTATGCTGGAAACTTCAGTTACAGCACAGAAAAATAGGCTTTTGCCTCCTCTTGCCTCAGTGGCACACAGTGGTAACCCCTTCCTACCTGACCCTGTCCCCGAACTTTTAAAGCCCACTCCTCCTTTACATTTTCAGACCAACCTTCCACTTTTGCCTGCCCAGTCTTGGAAGAGGCAGGTTGCTGCTTCTCCCTAATTGGCACTGGAGAGGGGGAAACTTTCCTCGGGTAAAGACCCTAATCATAGGGAGAAGCCAAGAGGCGGCTGGGGCACACGCAGGAAGATTCCAGGGAAGGCCAAGGGAGAACTCCTCCCGCTACCAGTTCCTCCAATCCCCGAGGGCAAGAACTTTCCTTCTTTGGCTTTTCCTACAGCCCAAGGGAACTACTTGCGCCCTCATTTTAGGGCCAGCTCAAGGTCATCTTTTGCAGTGTCTGGCTGTGGGCTGCCTCTGGAATTTAATTTCTCTCTCCTCCATCAGCCACCAGCAACCTCTCCCCTCTTCCCTTCACTCGAGCGCGCTCCTGGGCTCACTGCAGGCTTGAAACTGGGGCTCGCCGGTGGAGGAGGGCTGCGAAAGGTGGCACAGGGAGGGCGGGGTCCCATCCCAGTTCTTGGGAGTTCCTGACCTATGAAGCTGGGAGCCTTTCGCGAACCCCCTGCTTCCCGCCGCCTGCGCGGGGGCTGCGGAGCACGAGGCTGGCAGGCCAAATGCGGGCTCCGGCCAACTCGCGCAGACCCGCCCGCTTCCAGCCGCAGATCCCCACGCTCCCACGCTCGGGGTCGGCGGCCCCGACGGGACAGCGGAGTGGGGAGTGGGGAGGGCGAGGTCGGCGCGCGGCGGGCGCTCCGGGGACCCGCGCTGCCCGCTCCAGCCGCGCGGGTGCACGGCGAAGGGCCGCATCCTCGGCCGCGCGATCTGGGGGCTCGCGGGGAGCCGAGCGGCGCCGAGGCGCAGCCCCGGCCCCCCGGCAGATGCCATCACAGCAACAAAGAGCTCGCTGAGCCCCGCGCGGCGGCGACAGCTCGCCCGGAAGCCGGGGCGCCAGCTCGCGGAGCCGCGCGGCCGCGGGAGGACGCGCGCGGGGGTGTGGGGGAGGCGCGGGGCCGAAGATGGCCAGGAAGAGGAGGCCCCCCAGCGCCCAGGGTGAGTCCTCCGCGCCGAGCCGCGCTGCAGCCCGCGCGCTCCCGGGGACGGGGACAGGGACTGGGACTGGGACGGGGTTGGGGACGGTGGCGGCCGCCGAGCGCCAGGCTGGCGCGGGCAGAGTTCGCCCGCGGGAGAGGGCGGGGACCTCGGCGCGGCTCAGCTCCCGCCTCCGGGGGCGCGTGGGCCGGAGTTGGTCCCCGCCTGTGACCTGAGGAAACCGGAGACTTTCTCTCGCCCACCCCTTCCCTGCTCCGCGAGCTCGGGCGTCGCTCTGTTGTACCTTGTCCCCTGCAGGAACGGGGAGCGGAGCGACTCTGGGATCCTGGCGCCCTCGCGCTCTCTGTCACGGTCTTTCTGTCATTCTGCCTCTCTGTGTCTGTTTCCCTCTTTCCAGCGTCCCACTCCTTCCTTCCCTCATCCCGAGGGTGACAAGTTCCGCATCCCTATCTCTAGCTCCCCAGGAGGCTGGCGCCGTTTGCCTTCCCCTCCTCTCGGGGGTCGGGGGCTCCGGCTGCCGCACGGGGACCCTGCAGGTCCCCGCAGCCTTCCGGGGCTGTCTTGGCTAGGTGAGCCGGGACTTCGGCTCTGTGGCCGCCCTGTTGCTTCTCTGCGTCCAGGGCTTCCGAAGTTGGAAAGTTCTGGGGAGAAAGGGTGGCCGCGGGGACCAGGCAGAGCTTGTTACTGGGGTGAATCGAGGCCACGCTGCACAGTCCGGGGCGGGACTCGGGAGCTGGGCGTCCGCGGATATGCGGGGAGCGGAGCTGGGTTCTGACAAGGACCGAGCCACCCCAGCAGGGCGACGCTGCCTGCAGCGCGGCAGAGAGGTGAGGCCGCCGGGCACTGCGCACGGGAAGGGCGGCCGTGCACCCAGGAACCCACCTGGGGCGCAGCGGAAGAGTAAGGGGCGGCCTTTGAAGACGGATCACCCCACGGCCCTGCTGGTCTGGAAGATGGAGACTAGTGACGCCGGCCTTGGGATATCGGAACAGGTCCGTGGCTCTGAGCTAGGAGCTGGAGGGTATTAGTGAATATACCCCAGGACTGGCTAGGTCTCCAAGCAGCGCGCTGGGTTTTGGCGTGTTTTTTGCTTCTTCCTTCCCAAGTCTTGCTTGTGCGAGCTTAGCTATATTCTAGAGGTCACTATGGGGACACAACTTTATCTTGTGGCTCCAGCTTGCAATTTAATTGTTGCAGAGGACTCAAAATAACTTACTGGAAAGGGTTAAAAGCCGTGTTTCTTAATTCCTTGCAAAACATTACTACAGGACACTGGGGATTTTTTCTTCCTGAAAATACAATCTACATACTGCACTTCATTGCAGTGTTTTTACTGAAAATATTGCTTTTGTAAAAGGGCAGTCTTTAAACCTCTGATTCCCCCATTAATTAATACATGTCTATAGAGGAAGACGAGTAAAAAATGAGAGAATATAATCATCCTCAAACACTTTCCTTACCATGATATAAAAAAAAAGAGCCTAACTAAGACCACATCGATCAGGTGCATTAGATGCAGTTTTGGTTCGCTCCTTCTTTATGGAATCATATGGCACGATGGGTGAACCAGAAAGATTGGATTTCAGCAGTGCTGATATGCCTGCCCATTGGCGGGAATACGTTTCATGCCCACCCCAAACCTCGCAGATTGTAAATGGTCCATGACTAGTACAAACATTTTTTTTTTTTTTTACAGTTTTATAGTACATGGCAGCTGGAGACAGTCTTACCCTAGAAATTAATGATCTTAGCAGAAGCACAGAAAGATACAAAGGAGACCAAACTAATGAGCTCTGAGCATATGTACAATATTTGGTGAAAAAGACACCCCCTTTTCACTCTGGCCTCCCCCTAAAACACCAAGAAATTTTTGTTTTGTATGTCAAGGTGGAATCGTATTTTCATAAATATATTTAATTTGATAGTGATATATTGGGGGAATATAGCTAATGGAGTTTTGTCATTGAAGTGTTAATAACCAAGCTTTCCTAAGAGTTGTCTCAAGAAATTTCATTGTAAGTCTTTAAACATAAGATTTTCTCATGGTACATGTTTTTCTTAAAGAGAAAGTTATCTTATTTAGCTCCTATTGATTTGTGTTCCTCTCTTCACCCCCTGAAGTTAAACTTTGTAGTTTTTAAAAAAATCAGTTCATTTATTATTATTATTATTTTTAGAACAAAAGATCTTTTAAAAATCCTTGGAGTTTCACTTAGTAGAATCAACTGTTGATATTTTAAAGTTGATAGACGCAAACCTAGGAAGCTGCAATCCATTGACTTACCTCAGGTTTGCCTTTTATGAGGGCCGTGGGTGATTTAAGGCCAAGGTCACAGTCCTGGGCAGGACTGGGGGGTAGGGAGTCCCCGGGATTAGAGGGAGGAGGACTCCCATACATTTTGTAGCTGCCCACAGTTTCTAGGCTTTTTTGGGTGTCAGGCTATTGGGGTGAACTTTGTTGGGTAATAAAGGCTTAGCACTGTTCCACGCTGCACTGATTATCCTTTTGTGGGAGCTGCTACCTCAGTGCTGCAGCCGGGACAGACCATTTGTTGGATCTTGTGACAGGCCAGTCTCTCATTGGCTTGTGAAGTCCCCCCAATGGAGGCTACATATGTATAACTGTTAAGAATTGGCTGAAAGGAAATGCAGTTTCTTAACACAGGCAGGAGAATAAGACCCGTTGGCAGCATTATTCAAGGGAATACTAGCGTGTATGTATAATATCTTATCCAAAGGACAGCTTTTCAAAAAGGCAAATGGAATCTTAATTCAACATTTTATAATGTTGGCATAAAAATCCTGTAGTCCATGACCAATAAGTCTTACAAATATAAGTTACATTGTTATAGTGACAGTAATACCAACCCCCTTTCAGACATTAGCACAAGGGTTTCTTGCTCAGTTACTTAAATTTAAAGATTAAGTTGTGCTTGGGTTCATTCATTCATTCATTCAAGCATATGTATATTGAGCACAGTTTCTTTACAAAACACTCAGAATGCAGTGATGAGGGGTCCAAAGGAGGTCCTGGAAGAGCAGGTAGACAAATATATGAGCCAGAATATTTCACATAGTGAATAATCCCATGAAGAAATAAAACAGGATGACATCCTAGAAAGCTATTGTGAGGTTACTTTGGATTGTCTGAATGGGTGGTAATTGGAATGATGGAGAGTAATTTCCATGTCAAGAAGTAGAGCTCAACACTACAAGCCTTCAGGCAGGAATGAGGTTGCAGCTCAGCAGGGTCCCAGACAAAGGAAGGCTGACCTGCCTGCAGAGTACTGTGTACAGTCGCTAGACAGACAGAGGCAAGATCTTTCTGGCCATAACAAGTAATGTAGCTTTTTTTTTTTTTTTTTTGGTGGTACTAAGAATTGAATTTAGTGACTTTGTACTGAGCTACATTTTCTGGGCTCTCCCCCCATTTTTTATTTTAATTTTTTATATTTTTAGGTTTGAGACAGGTTCTCCTTAAATCACAGATTTCCCAGGCTCAACTTGAACCTTGTGGCTTCAACCTTCTAGAGTGCTGAAATGATAGGCATGCACCTCCATGGCTGGTAGGGAGCAGATTTCAAGTCAAGTGGAAACCCATGGGATACTTATTTGATGTTTGGGGCTGTGTTTCTATCTTCAAGGCTGATTTCAAGGAAGATAACTTTCCTCCATCAATCCTTAGGCCAACCAATGTGACTCAGTAGACTTCACTTTTATAAACATTCCAGTTATACCTACACATCATCTTTTACTGTTTATTAAAAATATTGCCAATAATTTAGGTTGAGATATTGATAGTGTGTTTAGGAATATCAGTTTAAAAAACAATTCTGGAGAGAATGAGGACTAATTTAATATTTTGGTAGAGATAATCAGATTTGTCACCTACCTAGCAAGCCACTCAAAGCTAATAAATCTTAAAAGAAATATATTGGAAGAGTAGAATGAGGGATTCTACATTGTGTAGTAGGTGGAATGTGGAAGCTAGCATGGAGGGGCTCCTAGGTAACGGAGCCCCATGAAAGGAGCCCCATGAAAGGACAGTGATGTTGAGAAAAGAATTCAGGGAAGCTTTTAAGACAGTAGCAGTTAATTCAAGATTTTGCTAAGTGAAGAAAAGGTCTGATGTGACCGTGTTCCGAGAGAGAAACACTCCAATCGAAGTACAAAGAAAGTTCAAATCAAGGTACCTATGCTCTTGGCTGTTCTTTTATTAGTGAAGCAATTGTAACAGTAAAAACAAACAGGATTTCGGAAGATAGCTTTCAGTTTTGCTTTATCATGATTATGTTGTTCTTATGAATTTCAAAACACAAATGAAAATATAATGAGACTGACAATAACCATCCTTTGTTGGAAGGAACTAGTTAGCAGGAAAATTAGTTAGCACTTGGGTCTCAGGTTTTACTGCAACAATGTTGGCAAAGAAGAGATGGGGTTTGTTGGATGATTCTTCTTACCCTAAACATTTGTGAGTAGAGGATGCCATGATATTTAGGGAAGATACAAATAATTGTTATTTTAAAGCTCTCCACTGCTTACTTCCACCTCCAACGGTCTGCTTCTTTGCCAAGGGGATAATAATGAAAGACATACTAAGAATTTCTGTACCTTTAGGGCTTTGCTAACTCCACACCCCCTTTTCTTTGCACTCCAAGCAACTCTTTGGGGGCTAGAAAGGCTGGTAGTACCTCAGGGCTTAGGTCAGTGACCCTAGTGATACTATAACCCGATGTGTTTATGACATCAGTTTCTTTTCACAGCAGTGAGTGTCATAGATGGTCGGCAAGAAGACTCAGTATTCATAGTTACTGACAGAGATACAGTGAAGAGATCAGTGATGCTGCTAAATATAGTCTATACTTGAAAAAATGAAGTTTATTATTTGAGAGTATGTAGTGTATATAAGTCAAGAAATACATACATACATATGTATGTATACAAGTGTGTATATGTGATGAATTCCTTACTACATAATGACTCCCAAATATATCCGCATATAAACTGAGCATCTCTTTATATGGATACTTGTAGATATGCATATGTATGTGAAGAGGGAAAGCAGAGAGTGTTATTCCCCTTTATAGTCAGGCTTTACTCTTCTTAAATGTGAGAATGGTGACATTTTCTACATTTCATGTATGAAGAAATTGGGACACTGAGACATTAGGTGCTTTCCTGAGGTCTAATACTACTAAATTGGATAGAAGCCTACCCCAGCCCAAAGGCTTTCTTTTTCTGTTTTCACAATTTAAAACAAGAGCTTGTTTCTTTTCTCAAGAACTATGAAGTTTAACATAGAAATGTAGACTATCCAGTTTTTCCTCCCTACTGATTTGGAATGTGGAATCTTTTCATACTTTCCCCAGAAGTATACAAACATTGTGGCTGTTAAAATGAGAAATGCATTGTCAACAATAAGTAGGCTAGCTGTTCATAGGTGCTAAGGTGATGTCTTAGAGGTTTGAGAGTTCTCTAGAGATGGAGACAAGGTGAACTGATGTTATTACTCCTCAAAGCAGTATGAACAGGAAAAGATGTGTCCAGGTCAATGCTGGGATCAGTTGAGATTATTTTCCTGCCCGTTTGACCATTCTGGTAGACAACCTTCAAGATGGCCACCAGTGTTCCTCACCTACCAGTGCTCACCTTTCTGTGTACTCACTCCCCAGGGTGGAGCTGGGCCGACTCATGTGACCCACAAAAGACAGAGGAAGGGTAGGTCACAGTAAAGACACTGCCATTTCTGCCTTGCTCTCATGTGTTCTTTGCTCTTGTACGTTGCTGTTATATTGTGAGAACGCTAACTGTCCTTTGAGAGGAATGGAGGCCCCCTCCTAACAGCCAGAACCAGCTTGCCAGTCATGTGAATGGTCTGCCTTGGAGATGGGTCTCCAGCCCAGTGAAGCTTTTAGGTATCTGCAACCACCCGCCAATATCTGACCAAATTTCATGATTAAGTCTGATCCAGGACTGTCCAACCATGCAGGGTTCCTGAATCACAGAACTTGTGAGAAATACTACATTCTTACTGTTGCATTAAGTTACTTAATTTTGAGGCAATTTGTAATATAATATTAGATAATGAATATATCTCTGGTTCATTATTTTTGTACCTCTAAATTGGGAAGAAGGGAACCCCTTGTGGGTGTATAACAACTGGGGAAGGTGTGTGTGTGTGTGTGTGTGTGTAAGAATATTAATAAAACCTCTGCACTGTCATGATGTTAATTTACTTATTTGTGCAATGGCTCTAGGATTTTCTCTGAACCTCATGTACTGCTTTCAGGTCCTGGGGGAAAAAGAAAGAGCACACTAATTCGCAGTCTTCATTACTAGATGCAGCATTGACCTTGAATCTTTGCCCTCTTTTCTAATTAGTGAAATGGGATTAAAACCTGAAATTCCCTTTTCCTAATTCCCGTGAGGTCCTTTGAGCAGTTTGTTTCCTCCCTCTGCCTTTTCTGGGTACTCATACCTGGTTCCTTTGCTTCACTTATGTTAGAAATTAAATTCCACATACAAGCACCACAGAAGTACATCAGAGTGATAAAATGTACAAGACCCCAAATCCTCAAATACTGAAAAATGTCACAGCCCCCGAAACTGAAAACCCAGAAAGTCCCTTGAAACCCCAAATCTTCCATTTTCCCCACAGAAAAATAGTATGTGAAATAATAAGTTCATAATTTGACTTAGCAACTCTGTAAATAGCGTGTACACCATAAATATGTGCATTAACAAAATAAAGAAATAGAAAATAAAAACTTAAAATCTGCTCGAAAAATATCTTCAACTCGTTTTCCCCTCTTCTCCTTACCAAAGAATCTTTCTTCTCTCTCATGCCATCTCGTCCTTTGGTGGATAACCCGGAGAGTGAGAAGGAGTGTAAAGAAAAAAGAGGGGGCTGCCACCTTTTCTGCTTCAGGGTGGGATATAAGTCTATTTTATTCACTCATTTGTTTGTTTATTCAGAAAATATCATTGGATTACTTTGTGCTGGACACTATAATGTGTTTGGGATACATCAGAGAATAGGATGGAGCCCTTCATAAAATTTATACACTAGGTAGTGAAATTAGACTGAATAACAAAAACAATATTACAAGTTGAAAAGTGCTGTGAGAGAAAGAAAAAAGAGTAAGAGGGATTTGGAGCAGTGATGATGAGATGATGGGGCAGAACAGCTGAGAACATTAAGAAAGTGGATAATGTAGACTTCATTGAAAAGTTAGCAAGAAAGTGAGGTAGTTATTCATAAAAAGGGAGAAGATTCAGAAAGAGGAAAGACAGAGAAAAGGCTCCAAGGTGACTGTACATCTGCGTTGTTTCACTCACAGAAGAATGGAATTAATAAAGAGGACAAAAGTAAGAAAAACGGTCGTGATGATGAGGGAAGACAAGATCATGTTAGACCCTTTAGATAACTTTAAGAACTTTGACTTTTCCTGAGTGAAATGAGGGAAGCCTTGCAGGTTTTGAACACAGGAGTAGCTTGATATGACTTACACTGTGAAAGAGTTGTTGAGGTCACTGTGTTGAAAATTTCAACACAATATGTAGGATAAGGTGAGAAGCTGGAAAGCCATAAGGAATCTTATTTTAACATCAGTTAAAAATTTCTTCTTTTTTATGGCTAAAATATACATGTATAACAATTATATATGAAATTATTACATACAAAATGATATACATGTATATTTTAGTGGATAGACCTTTGACTCATTTGTCTGTCCTGATTATCATCACTAGAGCTGCAATAAACAGTGTACAAGTATACTCCTGGAGACACTGATCTCATTTCCTTTGAATATTTACTCCAGAATGAGATTGCTGGATCATATGACAGTTCTGTTTTTAATTTTTCCAGGAAGCTCCATACAGGGCTCCATAATGGCTATGCCAATTCACATTACTACCAACAGTGTACAAGAGTTCCATTTGTACTCTGGACCGCACTTATTGCCTCTTGTCTTTTTGATAATAGTCAGCATGGGTATGAGATGTTATCTCATTATGGTTTTGATTACTATTTTTCAGATGACTAACGATATTGGGCATCTTTTCATATACTTCTTGGTCATTTGTGTGTCTTCTTTGGAAAAATGTCTATTCATGTTGTTTGCCTATTTTTTAATTGGGTTATTACAGTTGGGCTGTGAACAATATAGTAAATAAAATGGTAAACTAAACCTATCACTTATATATAAAATATAAAAAAGTGGAACTCACAGGAAGCAGAGATTAGAATGCTGGTTTCCAGAGTCTGGAATCTGAGGATGTTAATCAAAGGTAACAAACTTGCCTTATAAATTATGGAATTCTAATATATAATATACAGGTGGTAGATGTGTTATTTAATTTGGTTGTGATAATCATTAAATAATCCACTTGTGTGCCAAATCACCAGGTCATACACCTTGAATATACAAAATCTTTATCACATACATATTTTGAAATAAAAAGAAATAAAATGATTGCTTACAGTCATAATAATTTGAAAGATGAGGGTCATCTATCAGAATCAAAGCAGTAAAGGACACCAGAAACAGAAATAGGTGCTGAATATATTTTTAAGGCAGGATGAATAGTATTTTGCAAACTAACAGGGGTATAAAAGAAAGAAAGGAGTTGGGCAGGACTCCACAGTTCTGGGTCTGAACATCTAAGAGGGTGGAGTTGCTATTGACTGATTTTGAAAGATTGTGAATGAGTTACAATTAGAGGGATGGATTAGGTGTTCAGCTTTAGATCCATTTGGCTTCGAGATATTTATTTGATATCAAGAAAAAGTAACAAGGAGAGGTTGTTCATAGGAGTCCAGAATCTTGGAGAGAGGCCTGGGCAGATGTTATGAATTTGAGTCATTGGTACATCAGTGATATGTACCCTAGGACTTTACACCATATGACTCCCTGGAAATTGAATGCAGCTTGAGAGAAATGATTTGAGCCCAGTGTTACTCCATTATTAAAATGTTAGTGAAAAGAAGAACAGTAAAAGAGATTAAGACAAAGCAACTGGTGAGTAAGGAAAAAACTATGTGAATGGAAGTAGGGTCATGGAGCAAAGGAAGGAAGTTATCAAGGAGAAGATTAATCGACTGTGTGAAGTGTTGCTGAGGGTTCAGCTATCAAAGGACTGCCGGATTTATTACCGTGAGGGTTCCATTAGGCACAGTGGTGGCAGCAGTGTTCTGGATGGATAGGTGAAAAAAGAATCAGGAGGAGAAGAACTCTTCTGAAGGATTTTGCTGCAAAGGAAACCAAGAAATGATGCTCTGGCTATGGAAGGGAGTTTTTAAAATGGAATAAATATTATCAAGTTTTATTCTTTATTGTTTCTTACTGCTGCATTTGTCTTTTGAAGTGACTTTAACATTTTCTTTCACTATTTTAAATATTTACCACTTTCATGACAATTTCCTTAGGAGACAGGGATGACTGCATGTAGAGTGATCTGAAATCACTTGGTTCTAAGGATGTTTGTCTTTTCTCTTTATGTATTTAAATATGTTATCTTTGAGGAACGTTAAACTCAGTGTTAAACGAGGTGCAGAAATGGACTTCCTGACAAAATGTTTGATGAAATACGCCACCATAAGAAAAAGTTGCAAGGAGGGAAAAGTTTGTCATTCACTCTCTGCTGGCTTCTAGCAGCCCATTCTCTCACCTGGAAAGTTTTTTGAGCAACCAAAGAAAAATTTAGGGACTAAGCTGGTAGTTCTCAACTAGGTAGTTCTGTTCCAGGTAGCTGATCAGTTTGACAGTGCTCAGGGTTATATTTTGTTGTCACAATCAGTGGGACTAGTGGCATGTTACAGGTGTCAACAAACTGTGCTACTAAACATTCTGTGATGCACAGAACAGCCTCCACAATAATGACCTGGTTTAAATTATGAGTGGGGCCAGAGCTGAGAAGCTCCAGGCTAATCCTGCATTGGTTTTCCAGTCTCCTAGTGAGAAGCTAGGAAGATATTTCTGAAAAAGGGACACAGATGAGTTAGCTTTACCTAACCCATGGATCTATGCTGAGAGAAAGTACAACCTTTAACAGTTCAAAATGAATGCATTTGGGGGGGGGTCTTTGCTTTTTCTTTGCCCTTTCCATTTCTCCTTCCTTCTGTCCATTCTCATGGAATATTATAGTTTTCTGTCTTTCAGTAGTGTCCCCTTAGGACCTGGAGCATTAGAGGAGCATTAAAGTCACGGTGAAAGGGCTCCTGTTCAATTGAGGAGCCAGATTTCACATTGTTGGTTACTGCTCTGCATCTGACAGCTTTTCCAAAGAAAGGATCGAGAGGAGGATGATTGGTAATCTCTGACTCTATAGCTCTTTAATATGAAAAGAAGGACAGTCTCCCAGATATTCTTCTATGGCTTATATTTTAGCCACTAGGGTTTTAGAGGAAAGCTACATTTATATAACTCTACCTTCAGTATAGGCTTTATCTGATAAAGAAGGCTTGGAGGATACTCAGGACTGATCCCAAGTGCTTACTGAGTGAAAAATTTCCTTCAGGATCAAAAATAAATCTCTTTACTCCCTCCCCAGGGATCAAACTCATGACCTTGAGCTTGCTAAGCAGGTACTTACACCACTGAGCTAAATCCCCAGTCTTCCCTTCTCTTTTAAATTTGTGGTGTCAACTTAGTCCCAGAAACTGGCAGGTGACTAATGCACCAGTTCTTTAAAAAATATAAACAAGCATACATTTATGCATTTTAAAAATGTCAATGATGTCTTTTGTAATAAATTTTGTAGTTTATGGATTGTCTTTCAGTGTTCAAATCCAACAAAAATATGATTTTATATTGACATTTTATGAAATTTTTATCAAAAATGTAGTATCACTCTCGCTTTGCCTAACAAAAATTCAAAAGTTAATTTAAATTCAGTGTATGATTATATATATTTTGTAGGTATAACTTTAAAAATATCGAAAGTCATAAAATTTGAAAAAGGTAAAAGATATTGGGTAGTCATACTTTAAAAATTTTACTTATTAACTCTAGTTTCTACTCTGAATTAAGCTCTTTTTATCTTCTTATTCATTGCTCTCAGCTTGTTATTCACACTCTGGTTACACAAGAATGTTATCACATTTTTTTTTTTCTAATGTCATTGACATTGGTTCTGTTGATTTAACACCTTTACTTCAGTGAAAGGGTATGGGTGTCCCAAGAGGATCATTTCATCATTTAGAAAAAGTAAATGTGTCCAGGGACATTGTGGCTGTATAAGATATGACAGACTTGAAATTATGAAGACTTTTGGAATCAGCTCCTCTCTCAACCTTCTTAAACACAAAGAAAGTCTTAAATTAAAATGTGTAAGCTTTCTGTGAGCTGCACTGAATAATTATCCCCACCCCAACAAGCTTTTTTTTTAGTATTCTACAGAAACATCACAAAGACAAAAGAAGAATGTGAGCTTTGCTTGGCTAATTCTAAGGAAGACTTCTTATCTTTTAACTTCTATAAATCCTTACTGCCTAGTTCTGAATTAATACTAAAGGAATGATAAGGAGTAGGCTCATTAATATATTGCATATTTTATATGGATCAAGAAAGGCATTTAACCTGTAAACCTATTTGAGAAAGCAAACTATCTTCAAGTTTTGGGCAGCATTAAAAGGTAGAAAGTTGAGTAATTAGAGACAATCATATATTAGAGCAAACTTTTGAGGTCTAATCGGTGGTATCCTTGGCTAGTTGCTTATATTGTAAAATATTGCAGTGTGTTTTGAAAATTTAGAATTTTTATGAATCCAGACTTACCTCCAGCTATTTTGGTTTACTGAGGGTTTCTGCTACATCTTGTATTTCTGAAAATTTGGTTTTGTATGTATTGAGACAGAGAAACTTCAGAACTGTTATCGTTGGACCTGTGGCTCAGGAATCATCAAGAAGACCATTGTGGGTGGGAGGTGACTAGATGGTGTCCTTGAGTGATCTTTGTAAGAGGCCTATTTATCAGATGTCTCCTCAAGAAAGATGCAGTGTTTTTATTGCTTAAGTTTGCTAACACTGTTTCTTGGAACCAGCTAAACCCTGAAATAGCTCTTTACCCAGTTTGTGTTAATTAACTGTGATAGCACTGACTCACATTGGAAAACTTCATACTGCAAGTTTTTCAAGGATGTTACTTTTTTTGCTGAACACTGTTTGGCCAAGAATCTGCATTCTTAGTATCTGATGAAAGTTTCTTTGAAGTGTCACAACATGAGTCATGGAACTCATTCTCTTTCCCAAGGTGGGTAGACATTTAGAAGCTCAGAATCAAATTTGACCTCACTTCTTGCCGAAGACTATGCCACTCTGGGTGAGAAGCTGAAATAAATAGTATATGTGCATATATATATATATATATATATATACATACATATAAATGATAGTTAAAATAGCTATACTGCTAATTTCTGTTCATTGAGAAGAATGATTTATGCTAATACTGTTTGAACAATTAAATTATGGTATCTTGTACTGTGAGTAACTAAAGATAACAATAGGTAATGTATTAACCATTGTTACCCTCTAATTCTTGTGTTTTGAAATTTTGTTTTTTTCTCTTTAAAAAAAAGACAATGCCATTCTATATCAAATACTAGTGGATTACTTTTGTTTTTTGTATACATAGTCTTTCCCTTCATTGTGTCCTTTTAAAATATACTTCATTTTGCTGAATTACATGTTTCTACTAACTAATTTAAATTTTCTTTCATGCAAAATGATTTGCTACCAAATAAATATTGGGTGAGATGAAATTCACAGAGATTAATTTATGCAAAGTTATAAACTAATAATTTACAGAGCATCTGGTTAAACCTGTATGTGGTGCTGTCTTAACTTTTTCTTCATTTTTGTAGGGTACCATATAGTCTTTGTTTCTATATAGTTTTTCATAGCTGTAATTTTACAAAATGGTATTTTTATGCACCTGCTTGCACAAGCTGAGAATTCTTGTCTCTACCCTGTCTTTTATACTCTCTTTCCAGGCCTTTCTTCAGCTGATTAAGACAGTCACTACTATTGATGATAAGTCTCTACTTTTCTCTGTCTCCACTGTCACAGATATAATTCACTGTTACCATTTCTAGGATGATTAGAATCACCTATGCACTAATAGATCTCTTGAGACCTCGACTCCAATTTATTTTTCACTCTACTGTAATTGTGGCACTCCTAAAAGACAAAACTACTAATTTCACATTCTTGAAATCCAATAATGAGTTTCTGTTATCTGCACAGAAAGAAAAAAAATCAAAATTCCAAAGCAAAGCATACAAAGCTAGAATCTGAACAATGATTATCTTTTCAGTTTTATATTGTGCTACGTCCATATCCACCTTAATATTTTATGATTCTACTCTTATGCTGTGGTTTTTTTTTTTTTTTTTTTTTTTTTTTTTTTTTTTTTTTTTGCTTTTTGCAATGTTACCTGTTTATTCGCAAGACTTAGTGCAAATATCCCCTTTCCAGTAAAACTTTCTCCATCTCCTCTACTTGCCTCCCTTCTTACTCAGTTTCTTCTCTTTGCTCCCATAATGTCTTGTGCAGGTCTCTCATGCTTTTATGTTTTCAGCCTTACTTCTGCCTTGAGAAAGAACCAAAAACCTGGCTGGAAGTCAGTCATGGGTTTAGCATTCCAGACTGAGCGTGACTATAGTCCCTCTGTTGCCCGTTGGTGGTGCTGTCAGTGTTAGGCCACCCAGCCTGTGCTCTGACTCCTCTAAGAACAGTGTCTTACTCCCAACCCAGTTCACTGGAAACTTCCATCTCTTCCTTAGGGTTGTTTCTACACTTTCTGTATCTAAGATCACTTTTCCTGGATCAAACTTAGCTCTACATAGATTGTCTTGTGCCTGGAATTGGACCTGAGTTATATAGGATTGCTACAAAAGGAGCTACTTGAAGTTCACCATGTGCTTATTTGCCATTTATGTTGTAGGTTTCTCCCTGGATGCCCACTACTAGGCTATGAGCAACTTGAGGGTTCTGACTATGCAATATTTATCCTTTATGGGAAGGGAGGAGGAGAAGATAAAAGAGAATTAAGATGTGTAATATCTATGTGTCAACTCCTCATGAAGAATCTAAATCATTATATACTGCAAACATGTACTAATAAAAGCAACAAAATAATATTTTGTATAATGCAACATTGAGTGAATATTTATGGAATGAACAAAGTCTAAATATTTCTCTGTATATTTATATATTTTTCATAATTTTAACCTTAATGATTCTGCAATATTCAATATTTGCAATATTGCTTAAAAAAAACTGGCATACTTAACAATTAAGAATTTCCTGTACAAATATAATGATGTAATGAGCATTTTGTGTGTGTTTTTGAGTGTAAGTGCACATTTATTGTATTGAATTGTTTCTTTAGCTTAAAAAGACACAGTAGCATCTGAGTCTAATGTAAAATGTGGTTCATGAAAAGGAAAATACATTTGCTATTTCATATACCCAGGCACTTGTATCAATAAGATATTAGCTGATTTAATGTTAGGGCCCTTTCTTAATAGGATCATATTGGAAAAATGCAGGTTTTCAAAATATGTATAGGTCAGATATGTAATAAGAAGAGTTTTAAAGAAAAAGATACAATTGAAAGTGATGCTAAATTATCTTTCCTTAGTGGGAATTTCTAAGGCTTATATTTCAGGTACTTCTCTCTTTTTGTCCAGTATCTTTATTGATGGTGCATTTATACATGAATGACAAAGTAAGCTGTAAACTCCTTGAAGTTAGGCACTACTAAATCTTTCTCGCACTTAGAAAGTGTGCTAATTAAATAATTGTGTTCCTCCAAATGCTGATTCCTCCAGTTGCTTACAGGGGACGGGGTGGAGGGTGGAGGAGCTCCTCTTGTCTCCCAGTGTGTGCGATGGCTGGCTCACAGGAAGGGTGAGCTGACTTCTTGGTTCTCTTTCCAGTTCTCTTCCCACAGCCGCCAGTGAGCAGCTTTCTTTCACAATGCTTTTCCACCGTGCCAATCTACCTTGAATCCTCTGAAAACTGCGAGCCAAAATAAGCCTTTCCTCCTTTAAGCTATTGTTATAGAGAATTTTGTCTAAGCAAAAGGAAATTTGACTAATACAGACAGCGACTTTTTGACTGGATAATATACAAGCTGGTCAAAAGTTAAAGAGAAAATACTCAAGTCAGTTTAGCTCTGAATTGCACTAAATTTCACTCCTAATCCACCACTAATGTGAGTCCTGTAACCCTGCGCCGTAAGGTTGCAAAATGCTATTTGTAAAACTGTTACACATGTGGTGGAAGTAGTTGCTGTTGATAGCCTTTTTTCAGTTTAAGGCCAACCTTTTATTTAGGAGAGTGCTGGGAGAGATGTTAGGGCCCCTGCTTTCTTCAGCTGGATTCCTCTAATGCTGGGTTTCCCTGTTTAAACACTTTGGACATTTTTGGCTCTGTTTGGTTTGTGTCTCCATGTTTTCCCACAGCCTCAGGCAGTTATGGGGACCAGGCTTTTCAGAGATGGCTGAATCTAGAATATAGGATTGATATCTCTCATTACTTCTGCTGTCTTCTGTTGCCATGAGCTGTTGGCCCTCTGCCATGTGCCACCCTGCCTTGGAGCCAGCAGATTATGGATTGAAACCTCTACAAACTGTGGGCTATGTAAACCTACCCATCCTTAACTTTGAGTATTGAGTGTTTTGTATCAGCAACAAGAAGGGTAACTAAGACAGGCTAATACTTATGTGTTATGAAGCATAACATATGGGCATACTAGGGTGTTTAGCAGTGTCCCTGACCTCTGCTCACTAGATGCTAGATGCTCCTGGATTATGACAAACAATGTCTCCTGATACAGCAAAATGTCTCCTAGAGAGCAATTTCCCTGTACCAGCCACCTCTTTGGGAACTACTGCAGAAACCCAAGAATGGAAAGAGCTGTTTTGTCTTTTAGACTTCTCCATGGAGTTACCATGAAACTAAAAAAAAAAAAAATTGCCCGTAAAGTTTACTCCATTTCAAAATGAATGTACCTTCATTCATTAAGCATTTTCTTGACTTTGGTCGCCATGCTAGGCCCTAGGAGTTACATAGGTGAACATGATCTAATCTTGTGGTGGTTCATCTTGTCATCTTGACTGGTGTGAAAGACACCTAGGAGATTAGTAAAGCTCGTTTCTGGGTATGCTTATGTGGGTCACAGAAGTCTGACACTGGGGGCTCTATCTGGTCCCTGGCCACTTCTTCTCTGTCTCTGCTCTCCCTCTTTTCTTCCAGCCACCATGAGGTGAGCAGCTTTCCCCCAACCATCCCCCTTTGTCATGATGTCCTGCTTTGGTTCCAGGTTCTGAGGGACTGAAATCTCAGAAAAATATGAGCCAAAAATAGACTTCTCTTTTAAATTGCAGGTGTTAGGAGTTTTGTCCCAGTAATGAAAAGCTGAGTGACACAGATTGCTACCTTTAAGGCCTCTGATTTTTACTAGTGAGAAAGAGAAATGCTGTGAGTGTTTTCATACAAGACTGTTCAGTCCACTCATACATCTCAAGTTAATACAATGTGCAGGGAATGGAAAGGTGTGACATTCCCATTCACCTGGGGAAGGGTGTCATAAGGCCTCACTGAAAAGCCAATGAGATTATTTAATGTCCCCAAACAAAAATGAAGTTAACCTCCTGATGTCTAAAACATAGCATTGCTGATCTCATTCTGTCTTTCATCTGTTTTTAATTTTATATCTACCTGATTTCATACTATATTAGGGGTTTCCAGAGAAACAGAACCAATAGGGGATAAACAGGTGGATTCATTTTTGTTGTAAGGAACAGGTTCATGTGTCCATGAAGACTAGGAAATCTTATTATTTGCTCTCTGCAAGCTGGAGACCTAAGGCAGCTTGTGGTGCAGTTCCACTCATGTAGAAGACCACTGAATGATGTGTTACCTCAGAAATAGAGTGAGGTGTGGGAATGCCTACCTGTAGTCCAAGCTACTTGGGGCGGAGGCAAGAATGGAACTCAGGAGTCTGAGGCTAGCCTGGACAGCATAGTGACACCCAATGTCTTAAAAAGTCATGCAGAGAAAAAAAATATTCCTTATTTTTCTTTTTTTGTTGTTTTTAGTCTCAAATGGATTACATGAACCCATCCGCACTGCTGGGTGGTCTACATATTCAAATACTATTATCATCTAGAATCAGCCTAACGGACACACTTACAATAATGTAACCAAGTATCTGGGCCAAGCCAAGTTGTTTCGTAGAATAAACCATCACAGGTATTGTTGAAGTTTCAGAAATGCTGTGGTGCTCAAGGAGTCATCCTTGAACAGCAACTTGACCGTCACAGGAGGACTTAGAAATGCAGCTTCTCGTGCTCTGCCTCAGACCTTCAGAGTCAGAAATTCTTGGGATGGATGAGACCCAATGACCTGTTTTCACAAATCTCTTACAAGAATTGAGGCTTGAGAACCACTGTTTGAATAATTCACTAATTAACTCTTAAATGTGTCATATAAAATAATTTCATTAGAGTCTGAGATGGGAGAATCATAAATTTGAGCCCAACCTGGTCCACTTAGTGAGATCTTGTTTCAATATAAAATAAAATCAAAAAGGGCTGGAGATGTAGCTCAGTAGAAGAGCACCCCTGGATTAAATTCCCAGAACCAAATAAATAAATAAATAAATAAGTAAACGTCTGGGGACATAGCTTTGTGACCAAGTGCTCACCCCACTACATGCTCTGGGTTCAGTGCCCAGTACAAAAAATATAAATAAGTATGTATGAAGTGATGTGTTATATACTTAAAAGTATTAAACGTGCTAAATGCCTTTATACATGATTTCATTTAACTCTTACAGTAGCCCCTACGGGGAGTCCATGAGACTTAAATGCAGTTTCCCTGGCCTGGCCTTAGACTTACTGATTCTGCAACTACAGGGTTTTAGCACACATTGTGACTGAGCACCACTGGAGAAGGTGGTCTTACTTGTGTATTTTGCACACACAAACATTGAGGCTTTGAGAAGTGATATAATTTGACTCAGGGTTCTGATGCCAGGTGAGGCACCTGAAGTTTTCTTTAGCAAACACCTGCTGCTAATGAACAATTACAGTGGCTGTGTGACGTCAAGGATGATACCCTTAGCCATTCAGACAAATCCTACTTAGGTCATGTACCAGAAAAGAAAAGTTTAACAGTTCCTTTATAAAGCACAATATCCTTGCAGTGTTATTATCATTGCCGTTTTAAAAGCTAGGAGACAAAGGCAAAGTGAGAGTAAATGATTTGTCTGAAGTCAGACATCCAAAGTCCTGGGGTGGAGTGTGAAACCGGGCTTTGTGATTTTGGATGTCAGTTTCCCCCCAGCACTACCACATTTACCTGTAAGATGAGAAAAAAGAAACTAAGTGACATGTTTGCAGCACTAATTAGCTTCCTGCTCATTGAATTGACCTAGAAATTATAAAATGAAAAACAAAAGAAAGGAAGAAAAAAAGCTAAGGAAAACAGTCAAATATGAAAGCTGGATTTCATTTTCTTAAACAAAGTGTCAATGGATTAATACATCTTCCAAGTATGAGGACTGTCGTTTTTCTAATTAGCTAGTAGTTGCACTCACACTATGTTACTTCCTCCTTAATGCAGAATACATTTACCAGCTTACAGTGAAAGGGTTTTTTATATTCCAGCATGCTAATGGTACCTGGACTAGTTTACCAGTGTGTGGTGACTGAAACAGATTAATTTGCTCACACCAGGAGGAATGCAATTAAGATGATGCTTCATAGCTCCTGCTGTCACAACCTTTCTAATGACCTTTGTCTTGTCCCCCTTCCACACAGATTAGACCACAGAAGTTGATAAGTATAGTGTATTCTAACGGGATGGAGCCATTTGGGGTGAGGCCCCTAATCTCTTTATTTTGGTTGCTGTTTTCCATGTTGCTGGGTGACAATACTGAAAGGCAAACTCTTGAGAAGGCCTTTTAAATCTGTAACAACAGGTGCAATGGCAGATACCTGCTGTCTTAGAAATGGAGAGACCTCAAAGCTCAGGACATCTGGGTGACAATTTTCCTTCACACACCAAGGAGAGGTGCTAGACCTAGCCCTGGGGGAATCACTGCCAGCCAGCCCAGCTGTAATCTGTCTATTCAGAAGAGTCATTAAGATTCTTGAAGGAAATTTATAGGAGTAGAGAAAATTGTGGTATTTTCTTTTTCCTCTTTCATGAGAATGGGAAGGAGTTTCTTTCCTTACACCCAGCAAGTGTTGGGGAGCTGAACAGCACTGCCTGCAATGGTTAGGGTTCCTTAGAAAATGATAGGATGGCATTTCAGTTCCTGTTTGAATGTTTGCAAACTTGTAGAAAATAGTGGGTTTCCCACATGCTTCTACCTGAGCGGAGAGTAATTATTTTTTTGGGAGAAGCTGATATCTTCCCACTCCCACCATACACAATAATTTGGAGCAATGTGTGACAATAACAAAGGTCTCTGCTTTTTCTCTGGGGAAGACTGAGGTTAGAAACCAGACAGAGCTGCCTTGAACTGAAGGGCAAGGAGGAAGCAGTCAGAGGTTCTCCCATGAGCAAAGTGGATGGTATTTAAGAGGACGCCTGCTGAGCCAAAGCTGAGGAGTGTGCTGATTATAAGAGGTCAGCTGAAGAGCTCATTGTCTTTCACAGGAAACATGCAGGGCATGGGCGCTTGCTGAAGCCTCCCAAGAATCCCCATGTGTGTCCTGTGAGCTCCAGTATTTGGAAGCCTGCTGTGACAGGGGGCATCTGACAGCCAACTGGGAATTAAAAACAAGAACTTCCGTTTTGATCCCTGCGATATCCTAGGATTCAGAAATGTAAAGGGCAAGGTTAGGGATGGGGAGGGACAGGAAGAAAGGAGAAGGAAAGAGCAGAGCAGTGACCTCTCTGCATCTTCCTGCTGCTTCTCCTGCCTTCCACACCACGGAGTCATTCCTGAGCTGGCAGGAGGGGCAAATGTCTAAATAGACCAAGTGATTAATGCTTTGAGTCAGACCAGACAGAACTCTTTAATATCTGGTGGCAAAGTTGTTACAGTGGGAAGAAATCTGAAAGAGAGGCTGTCAAGGATAGAGGGGTGGGCAGGGTTGACAGAAAGTTTGAAGGCAGTGATGGGAGAAAAATGGAGCTGTTTCCTGGTTATTCCTGAGTCCAGCTCATGTGATACTGAATAATGAAGGGGCACAGACAAATTGTAAGGAGAAGAAAAAGATGGAGGAGGACTCTGCTTTCTGAATTATAAGCAATTTAGAA
Source organism: Dolichotis patagonum (assembly GCA_004027295.1). Taxonomy (NCBI): domain Eukaryota; kingdom Metazoa; phylum Chordata; class Mammalia; order Rodentia; family Caviidae; genus Dolichotis; species Dolichotis patagonum. The sequence continues at coordinate 38,585 of PVJX010010047.1, forward strand.
AATTACAATGATAAAAATGCTCATTTCAATGAGAAGCTAAAATTAGTTTCTATAATACCTTCAGCATTCAAAAGTTTATACTTTTTGGCTGAGGAGGGTGACTTTTTAATAGCTTATGGCCAAGAATAATTTATCAGGTCTCAATATGCTTTTGTATAGGATGAGAGAGCAAATATTACTTTGGAATACTGTTTTTTTCTACAGCATCTCCTTCCATATGCTACCACTTGTTGTGAGTTATTATAGGGGAATTTTCATTATAATTCTGAAATTACATTATCATTGCTGACAATGCAGCTTTTAAATTATTGGTCCTAATGGTGATATTAACTAGTTGGCATTTTCATTATTTTATACCAGTGAACCAAAATGACTTAAGCTTTTTGAGCACAAGCCAGTACATTTAGCTGGTACCATCAGCTTTTTTTTTAAAGCTGAGAGACAATGTAGAACAGTTGTAACAGAGTCCATGTTTAATTTTTCGATGATGAACTTTGGTTTCTGAAAAAGCTTGATCAAGCAGTGTAATGAAAGCGTTAGGTTTCCTTCCCTCTATTTCTTTTTAGAGACTGTCTGATACTAATGCTTCTTGCTTCTTTTATAGTAATGAAAAGATTTAATCTCTGAAGTCATTAGGTGCTGAATTTGATTGTTTTCATTAGCCCTTGGAGGCTGACCCGTCTTAAATTGGCGAAACCAGATACTACCATTTGTCTTAAAGTTTTTGATTGCCTTAGAATATCTTTGACTTTTCATCATGTGCTTATAGCTGCGCTTCAGGGACAATAAGTACCCAAGGAAGCAGATTTCTACAGGAGCTAATTTGATCTTGTACATTTTGATTATGAATAAAAAACCTTACTGGTCCTAAAGTCATTATGCTTGTTAAATCCTAGGAATCTTTCAGCAGAACTAACTTCTCATGTCATGGCCCACTCTGGTAAAAAGCTTGGTTTTAGTATTGGTTCACTGATTTGTACACATGAAGAGTGTCTATGGATCTTGTGGTTCAGGCAGCATAAGAAAACACAAATACTCACATCTGACTCTCGGACGACAAGCTTTAGAACTAGTCGTATGAGAAGATCACCTTTCCAGTTTTGAAATGTAATTGTTCAGCATGTTGTAGGATTTGCTTCCAAATGGCTAAGCTCATAAATCCTTCAAGGGCCCATAAACATTCTTTAAGTAAAAACTTCAAATTTTATCATTCATTTTTTCTTATAATACTAATTTTATGGTCTGGGACCTAGATGTGCCTCCTTTGATCCTGCACACATAGTCTTTTTTTCCTTTGCTGTGTGTAATCTTAGGTTGGTTTGGTTGTTTTAGGCAGTGCCTAATAAGAGGCCATCTGCTTTTAATGTTTCCCCAATGGATTTGTGTATAATCTGAGTACTACTGGAGAGACACACTCAATGATAGTTACCAATTTTTAACTTTAAAATATATACACAACATTATATATTCTTTATAAGCTGTTTGACCTGAGATTTTAAAACCTGTCCATTTGCATTGCCTCCTGAATTAATCTTTTTTACTCCCTTGTTTGACAGACTGAGATAGACTGAGTACATCTATGTATTTGCTCATTTATTTACATAGGTAGATAGTTAAATTTTGGCTTTTCATAATTTTCTTTCTTTTTAAAAGTGTGTAGAGTCATTTTAGATCCATTCTTTTATGTATTATCATCTCTAAACCTTCCCTATTGAGAAAACTTCTTTAATCTGTCATTTCAAAAGCTTTCCTAGGTTTTAACTCACTGAATGTGACTCTTGACAAGAGATATAATTAGCAGAAAAGACATCTCTTACATGTACTAGGTCCATGGAAAAAGGGCACCCACTTAGCATTCACCATCAAGATGAATGTATTAGTGTAGAGAAGGGAGTGAAGAGAATTCTGTTGAAAGATTTTGCTCAGGGAATAGAATTTATTTTCATTCTCCACTTCTGACTAAAATTTATACATTTTAGTCAAATTTAGCTGATTGTTAAGGTATTTCTTTAATTCTAAATTACCTTCAGATGTCATTGAAATGTAGCATTTTCCTTATTCAATTCTCTCTCTCTTTTTTTTTTTTTGATAAACTAGTAGACATAATTGAGAGTCCACAAAGCTACTGTGATGAAAACAGCACAGTAATGGCCAAACACACCTGAGGATCAATGGAACAGATACGAGGATGCAGAAACAATTCCAAATACTCTCAGCCACCTGAGAGTAGTGGACAGTGGCTGACAGAAGAGCCAAACACCTTCACTGGAAGAAAGATAGCCTCATTAATAAATGGTGCTGGAGATACTGGCTTTCCGTATACTGAAGACTAAAACTAGATTCATGTCTCTCACCATGCACTAAGCTAAAATAAAAATGGATCAAAGATCTAAATATGAAAACAGAAACACTGTATCTTCTGGAAGATAGAATAGGTGCAGGCAAAGACTTTATGAACAAAACTCCACAATCTCATGGGAAATACTACAGATAATCAACAACTGAGATCTCATCATACTAAAAAGCTTTTGTACAGCAAGAGAAATCACTAACAGAGTTAAGGGACAACCCACAGAGTGGGTTGCTAGCTACTTCTCGGACAAATACTCATATCTAGAATATATAAGGAACTAAAAAAAAATCAGACCCTTCAAATTTAAAGACCCAATCCAAAAATGGGCATCTGAAATGAACAGATGCTTCTCAGATGTAAAAGTACAAGTGGCAAACAAATGTATGAAAAAGTGTTCAATAGTATTAGCCATTCAAGAGTTGCAAATTAAAACAATGCTGAGATTCCATCTTAAGAAAGAATGACTATCATCTAGAATCAACCAATAACAAATGTTGCTGGGGCTGTGGGGAAAAGGGAATCCTTCTCCATTGTTGATAGGAATGTAGACTGGTGCAACCACTGTGGAAATAAGTATGGGGACTCCTCAAAAAACTAGGATTAAAGGTCCCATTCGACTTAGCTATTCCTCTTCTAAGTATCTTCCCAGAAGAATAAAAAACATCATACCAGAGTGATATATGTGCACCCATGTTTATAACTGCACAATTTGTAATGGCTAAATCTTGGAAACAATCCAAATGCCCATCAACCAATTAATGGATTAAGAAGATTTTTTTTTACAGTAGAGTACTGTTCAGCCATAATGAAAGATAAAATGAGCCATTTCTAAGTAAATGAATGCAAGTTGAGACCATACTCTTAAGTAGAGTAAGTCAGACATGCATTTGTAAGTATGGCATTGTTTCTATGGTGTGAGAAGCCAAAAGTGTAAATAAGGTCCAAAATGTATAATAGATACTGAGGAATGGGAATAGAATGTTCAAATGGGAAAGAGAACTAGGGAGAGAGGAGGGGAAAAAAGAAAAGCAAAATGGAAACAAAATTTTTGTAAATCAGGAGGGGAAGATAGATTGAAGGGAGACGAGGAGAATGGAAAAAGAAGAATCAAGGTAGATCATGTATGGGTACCGATTCCTGATGATAAGTGTGGCCATCGTGCATATTTAAAATGTACCAATAAAATAAATTAATTAAAAAACAATTCAGAGTCCTTTTCAATGGAAACTCCTAATTTCTAGAATTTAAAGTGTGGATTTAAATTCTTTGGTTTCGATGAACATTTAAAGTCCAAAGATCCCAGTTTTTAAAATATTTCTATTTTAACACATTTGGTAGATTGCAAATGCTAATGCATTTATATTTCCTATGCTGAAATTTGGCAATATGGAAACATTTTCATATTTGTATACATGGGGAAATGATTAAATCAAGATAGGTCAATCAATATAGTGGTCCCCTTAAATATTTATCATTTCTGTTTAGTGAGAATAGTTGGCATATACTCTTTTGGCAATTTCCTGGTATACAGTCCTTTATTATTAACTATATTTACCATACTGTAAAACCTCAGTCAGACTTCTCACTCCATCTGACTAAGACTTTGTATATTTGTCCAACATTTTACCAACTCCCATCCCCATAGGGCCTGAAAGCTATATTCTACCCTCTGGTTTTATGAAATTGACTATTTTAGATTCCATATACGAGTAAGATCAAGTAGTGTTTGTATTTCTGTGCTTGTTTCACTTGGCCTAACATTCTCTAGGTTCATTCATGTCTCAAATGACAGAATTGCCTTCTTTTTAAAAGCTGAATTGTTTTTGATTACATTGTGTGTGTCTGTTTATACTTCAGTGGACACTTAGGTTGATTCTGTATCTTCGCTAAAGTGGACAGTGCTGTAATGAACGTGGGAATGCACTCATCTCTTTGACATTCTGATTTCATTTTATTTTTTAGATGTATATCCAGTATCGGGATTGCTAGATAAGATGGTAGTTCTATCATTAATTTGTTTAGAAAGTTAATACTATTTTCCATAATACCTGTACCAATTTATATTTCTCCAACAGCATACCAGGACTCTCCTTTCTCCTTATTCTCTTTGAGGATAATAATTCTAATATGTATTGTAGTTTTAATTTTCATTTATCTATGAATAATAATGTGCATTTTTTCATATGCCTACTGGCCATTTTTATCTCTTTTTGAAAAAAATGTCTGTTAGGTTTGCAGATATTTTCTCCTTTTCAATAAGTTGTCTGTTCAGTTTGTTGATTGTTTCTTTTGTTATGTGGAAGATTTTAAACTTGATAAAAGTGTGTGCTTTTATTTTTGTTCTCTTTGGTTAAAGGTTGTATACAAAAATTTATTACCAGACCATATTGGAAATATAAGGGACTTTGTAAACACATGTACAGTATATCTCTGTTATTGATTAGGCAGGAGAATAAGGAAGTTGGTAAAAAAAAATTGGGTTAGTTGGTGGTTATTCTATACATACTCTAAATTACTAACTGACCTAAGTAAAAATTATACTGCAATAAAATGCCTCCACCACTAAAGGTATGCAAAACAAAGTTTTCTACTAGTGTGTCAGAATAATTACTATAAACATCTGCTACTTTTGTACTATAGCTATATAGAGGTGTTAATGAAAAGAGTACTAGTTTTGTTGGGTCTCAAAGAACCACATGAATACTCTTGATGTTTTTATATATAATCCAGTTATATATAATTAAAAAAGGTAATTACCAAGAATGGTAGAGGGAGATAATTGTGCACCTGTTTTTTGGAATTTCACTAATTTATTATGGAGCATGAATGAAGTTCTTTGAGCTAATAATTTAAACTTCATTAGCTGATAACTTTTTAAAATATGAACTTGCTAGCTAGGCCTTGTTAGGAACAGTAAAATCGTATGCACTTTGTTTGTGGTGCTGTGTTTTTAACCAAGGCTAGCAAATGCTCCATCACAGTCCCTTATCTCATAATTTTCAAAAAATTATAGAAAATTAATATAGGATGATATACCAATTCTATGTAACTGAGAAGTTTTATAATTACCCTTACTTAAAATTTATTTTGAGAAAAATGTACATGGGTCTATTTAAAGAGTATTAAAATATGTGTTTAAATGTTATTAAAAACTAGTTTTCAACAGTGTATCCTTATGGAAAATGTCTTTGAAACTTTATGATTATGAGCTTTTAATGCTGGAATAATTGTATATTGAAAACAAAATGAAAGCAAAACATTAAGAAATAATGCACTGTTTTGAAGCTAATACAATTTATGTTCAAAGTATATATTGGGAAGAGATTAAAAAAACTGAAGGTAATTATACAACAAATACCCCAAGTACAAAATTGATAACACTGTACACTTAGTATGTGTCACATATTTTTAAATATTTGGTATTAATTGACTGACTGGATTCAATTAGTTAATAAACATTTACATGTACCTACTCTGTGTTGGATATTAGCATAGGCACTAGAGATGTAGTAGAAAAATGAAGCAGAAAAAATGTCTGTACTGTCAAGGAATTTATATTCTGGTGGAAAAAGACGTAATCAAAATCAAGAAGTAAAACACATACCATGCTATATGGGAGTAACTTTCAGGGATCAAGAGAGAAAGAGAATATGCCTGAATGTGAGGCTGAGATGGTGACATTGACCAAAGACCTGAAGTAGATGCCAAAGACTATGGTAGGAGAGCCTCAGGAAGAGGCCCACATGCAGAGGCCTGAGGCACCTGTTTCCGCACTTGCCAGGTGCAGCAGGGAAGCTGTCCCCTACCTTCAGGAGGAGAATAACAGGAAATGGGGTCAAGGGGTGTTGGAGGGCCTCATTATGATGTAGGTCTGGGAATTTATTCTGGAGAGATGCAAAGCCAGTGAAGGGTGTGTGGAGAACAGAGGCAGCCTCACTTCCCTGCCAATAGGATTCCTTTAGCTGCTATGCTGAGAATAGATTGTGGGGGATAAAAGTAAGAAAAGGATTCCTCAGGAAGCTGCTGGCAAAGGCCAAGCAGAGACGATGATGCTTGGACTGGGGTGATAGTAGTGGGACAGGGATGTGATGGGTAATGAGAAGAAGGCTTTGGGTTCTGGACGTTTTGGGAATACCAAGCTAATAGACTGTAGAAGAAATGAGTCTATGACATGCAGAGAGCGTGGGGGAAGACCAGGAGGAATGAGTGCAAAAGAGAGACATGGGGAATCCAGGTTGGGACATTTTGAATTTGAGATGCCCATTCGACCTTCAAGTTGATATGAGTTCTCACCATACCTTCATGAGATAGGTACCAATATCTTTCAACTGTGCAAAGTAACAGTAGAGAAAAGTTACCTTCTTTTTATTCAACAAGGCATAACTTGAGGCAGTATTCCAGCATGGGCAGTGACGCTGCAGATCCCACCGTTCGAGGGAGCACAGTGAAGCCGACATCTGAGTATTTAGAGACTGGTGTGGTGACTCTGGGTCACACAGAATTATAATATGGAGAAGTCCTACTTTCCATCAGATACTGGACTGGCTTAGAATAAAATGGTTCTTTAGATATAGATGCACCAGTGCAAACAACACATCCAAGGCCTGGAAAAGAGTGGTGGCAGCAGGAAGAAAAGCTTGAAAAGGAAAGCTGCTGGGGAAAAGCCTCAAGAGGCTGAGTCTCCAGGGGATGGAGTGACAGAAGGCGGGGTCCAAATCCTGAAAGCAACTGCTTTTTTCCTCTCTCTGGGTTTCAGCATTTCAGAAATAAAGAACAAGCAGTGTTTAATGTTAACATGGTGGAAACGGCAGTGGGGGAAAGAAAAGTTGGCTGCTAAGAAAAAGCTTAAAAAAGAAGCTCTTGGTGATAAGGCTCACCAAAACCTGAACCCAAGACCACTGACAACCAGTGAGTCCATGATGAAACTACAGTAGACCCAATGATGGAGAGGTTGCTTATGATGAAGCTACAGATGAATTTGCTCCTTCTTTCATCAGAGAAACTTCTCCCAAGATTCTCATCACATCAGATAGACGTCATGGGAGAACAGTAGTACTCTGCCAGCAGCTCTCAGCAGTGATACCCAACTCACATGTTTACTATAGATGAGGACTGGCTCTGAAAACATGATCCCACAGTGCATCTCAAGAGATTTCACAGTTCTAATTGTGATTAATGAAGATCATAAAACACCAAATGGACTTATTTTGAATCATTTGCCAAATGACCCAACCACTCATGAGCAGTGTTTGTCTTCAAAAAGAAATTAAGGGAAATGGTAAGGACCCGATGGAGCATGCACCCGAAATAATTCTGAATAATTTTACAGCAAGGCTGGGTCATTCAACTGGATGCATGTTTGCTTGTCTCTTCCCCATAATCCTCAATTTATTGGGAGACAGGCTGCCACATTCCACAATCAGTGGAATTACATTTTCTTTAGATTTCGTAGGTACATATTCAAAAGTGAAAAGAAAATGGGAGTTCAAGAACTTGGACTACGTTTTACCTTCAAATTAAGGTCTCTTCAAAAAGGAACCTTTGATTCTAAATATGGAGAATATGAATGGGTCCATAAGCCCTGGGAAATGGATACAAGTTGAAGAAAATTCCATTTCCAGTGGAAATAAATAGTATCGGATTTTGCTGAACAAGCCTATCTTGAACTTGGTAAATTTTTTTGAGAGAACACCTTTTTCAAAGTGGCATTTAGTAACTTTACAAACTTTCTTTCATATCTGAGCAAATGTTTAAGTGCCATGAATTGCTACTCGTATGTACCAAATACAAATAAAAGTGGTCAGAGTTTAGAAGTTATTAGATTTCTTTATCTTATTTTAGGGTAATTTTGTAATTAAAACTCGGATTAATTTTCTGGTTTGCATTTTTGGAGCATATAGGCTGAGAGACACAGAAGGGGTGGTGAGACCATGTAACCTCTGATATAATAAATTCATTTTAGACTCTCAGTCTCTGGCACACATAATCTTAACTAAAATCGCGGTCCGAGTTCCTTAAGTTTTTCAGAAGGGCAAAATTTTCAGAAGGGCAAGATGATATACCAGGACTTGAAGCAAGGTTCCAAATTTGTGAAGCTAAAGTTCCTCTTTTCTTGCTCCTTACTTCATTACATGATACTGTAATACGCTCTATTCAGACAACAATGGCAACAACAAAAATGGCTTCTTAGAGCACTATTTATGAAAACTTGCTTTGCTCTCTCTGCATCTGCACGTATCTCTGTCCCTGCATCTTCATTTCAATCTCTGTGTCTACTGATTTCTTGCTTTGCCCTGAAGAGATAGGTTGTTCAGGGTTAGTGTGTCCTTACCTTTCTGTTTCTCTCAAGATGTTTATGAGAAACTCACCACATGGAGTTGTTCAGGTATTCTTTCGCCAATTACTCTAGTCATACAAGTCCACAAGTTATCTGGATAGGCTGGTTGTACTGTGCACCGTATAATTAGCAAAACAAATAAGTACAATTGAAGTACATGGCTTCTATATTAAGTAGAGCATTACTGTAGACTACTCTATAACTTGTCCAAACAACTGTGGAATTAAAAAAGATTGTTTAGTTTTTAAAGAATTACAAGTGAATTGGGCTAAGTTTCCTACAAGCTCATAGGAAATGTCTTTATATCCTGGCGTGACATCCCTGGAAATATATATTTGTAAATGAATGGCTGACATAGCATTAACTGTACAGCAATACTTTCACCAAATCAATACAAATGTAGTACATAGTCAATAATATGATTCATTTGTCACTTGGCAGCTGGTCCCATCAGAGTAGGTACATTATAAAAACTATTTTTTCTTGTCTACATTGTACACTATGCTGTCCTATGATTAAATTATTAAAGTCTAAACTAATTATATTTCATACTTAGAAATAATATATGTGGCTAGAAGCATTTAGTGAAACAATACAATGTTATACTGCACTGAAGCAATATAAGGCAGTTAAGAAGGCTGATTAACTTAAAAATGTGGATTATGTAGAAATTAGGTAGTTCAACAGAATTAAGTAGGAGACAATGATTTTTGGACTTTCTGCTTATCTAAAGTTTAGTTGGCATTTTAATGTGTTATATGTTAGCTTTAGAAAATAGGAGTAACAGCCTCTTCACTGTACTGTGGTTTTTCAGAGACTTAAGTAACACTTGTCTCATTCTTTTTACTGCTCTCTCTGCTCATTGCTTTACTGCTCAGAGGAATGTGTCCTGCTGCTGTTGCCTCACAGAACTAGCTGGCTGTGTGTGTGTGTGTGTGTGTGTGTGTGTGTGTGTTTCACTTCTATTAGCTCTTAAGCATGTTGCACGTAAATATTCCCAAATGGATTATCAGTTAGTTTTCCTTTTGTATCATTTGTTGTTCAGTCTTCTTATTTATATTACTTACAGTCTGGCAGTACAGGCTTCACACTTCTGCCACTGACTGGGCCAAGCTAAGGGCAGGACTCTTTGTAGGTGAGATGCAGTAGAAATAGTGGTGGGCTCCTCTTGCAGGGGGTTGGGTTATCACATGTGGTTAGGAACAAAGCTTGGTGGATCACCAAATGTACACCATGCTTTTGACTAAAGGCCGGTTGTGTTTCTGCCTTTATTTTATTAAGCAGTTTCCTTTATCAGCATTGTTGGTGTATAGCTGTTATTAGGAATATTTACCATTTTCAGTATTTTATCAAGATTTATCTGTTTTTTAAAACTGCGTATATTTCATGTGATATGGAAGAAGAAAAGGTCCCAAGTTTGGTGACAGATAATTTACTAATTCTTAGTTCAGTCAAATAGGCCAGAGCCAAGTGGCATTATTCAGATCATTTATAAAGCATCATAAACATGTGCTTCTGTCTGGGCTTCTGTAGGGGTCAGTGACTACAGTGCAGTTTACCTGAAACAGCTTCCGAACAGGGAATTCAGAAATGGTGAGGCCCACTTTCTTAACAGGAGAAGCCAAAAGGGGGATGTGTTCTGTGCTCTAGGGTAGCACGGTTTACTTCTGGGTGCAGTTCCAGGTATTCACTTGGATGCAGTTTGATGTACTTTGCTCTTTCACTTTCTGTATTTTCCCAAGTGCTGCCTTGTGAAGCTTACTCAGCGGTGACTGAAGGGAGTTGAGACTTTTGCTGACTGTCTTCAGCTTTGCCACATTTGCTGATGCATTGTGTGTACCAGTGCATGGAGTACACAATTACTTTACCGTATCGTATCTGGGTAGAAGATGAAAAATGTTTTTGAACCTCGATAGGACCAAATGTTGTACATATTTTCAAAGCAACATAAACTTTTAAAGGAAGATGAAGGCCTTATTTTACTTGAGCTATACTACATATGAAATAAATTTTTCTTGTGACAATTTACATGGCAGTTATTGAAGTATCCGTAGTTTGTTTCATAAAATAAATCTATTTCAGCTTGTGAAAGTAGAGCTTATTTGGTGTAGGACTCCTAAGTGAAGTCACTGTCACCTTAAGCAGTCAACATTATATACATCTACAGTAAACACATTAATTTTACTTTATTGTTGGGGGATACTCTAAGGAATATTTTCATTCATCCATATGTTGACATTCAATTGTGTTGAAGTAATAAGTTTGTGTAGTAAAACAGTCAAATGATATAGAATTTATAATAAAAGTCACAATCCCCACCATATCCTTCTCTGTCCCTAGAGGTGACCAATTTAAACTGTTCTGTTCTGATTCTTCTTGTAGTGATGTCTGATCTATCCATCATCTATCTATCTGGTAAATATACGTCTCACTCTTTCTTGATTTATTACATTTAGACACTATTTACTTTTTGATATATTAGGTTAGGACTGAATTCATATATATTACTTTTCACCTTCCTTTTTCTATATATAATCACATCATCAGTCTATTTCCTTGAAGCCTAAATTTGGTACTTCAAAAATATAATTAAATCTTCATTTCTTATTTCATTAGCCATGGACGGTCCTTCCAAACTTTATCAGACAAAGTTGACAAACAAGAGATGGCCTTGGGGCTGGGGATTTAGCTCAGTGGCTTAAGCGCCTGCCTGGCAAGCGTGAGGTCGTGAGTTCAATCCCCGGTACCAAAAAAAAAAAAAAGAGATGGCCTCATAAGCGTGTCATCCACTTCTTTCACTCAATATTTTGGACTTCTTCCAAGTCAATATGGGTATTAATATTACACTTACTTCTATATTTTTCTGTGGAAGTTATACTCTTCTTGTCTATGCAGGGTTCTTACATTAGATTCCTTCTTTATGGGTTTAATTTTCCTCCACTGAGTGGAAAATGTCCTCAGCTTCAAATCCTGAATGAACCATCTTCTGACACATTCCTGTTTCATCAGAGTTCTCCCTTCACTCACTCCCCTTTTCCCTGGAAACCTCTGCTTGGAACCCTGAACCTGGATCTGAGTTGGCTCATCCCTGCAATATTCCAATGCTGTCGTCCTGAGATTGGCTTTTACTCTCCCTTGAATAGTACCCTATTTATTGAACTATGCTTTATTTGTCCTTACACCCTCAAGTTAGCATCCTTGGGAAGGGTAGACAGGAGGGAAAAGTAATGAAGTCGTGCAAAACAGAAAAGTTTTATTCTACTCTCATAAATTATTGACCTAATTATTTGGTAAGAAATAGAATTCTTAATTGAAAATCATTTGTTTTCAGAACTTTGGAGACATTGGTTTACTGTTTTCTAGCACTTAGTATGGCTAAGGAAAAGTCTAATGTTGGACTATTTAATTCATTGTTGATTGCCTTTTAAACATCTCTGTAAGGTTTCAACTATACTTATGCATTTCCTTCTTTAGTTACTTACTTTTAACTCTGAGGTATTCTCTTAATACTTAGTTTTTGAAAGTCATCTTCCTTCTGTATTCTTTTTTTTCTTTCTAGAAAGTTTATTGGTGAATATTAAGCATTCTGAGTTTATCCTCTATGTTTACCTAGTATTTCTGTTTCTTTGTCCTAATGTTCTATGTCCTGGGAGATTTCCTTGTTTATTATCCAATACTTTTCTTGAATTATATATTTTATCTAAAAACTCTTACTCACTGGTGTTTCTTTTCCATAATATCTTTTTCCTGTTTTGAGAACAAGAATTTTGGAAGTTCTTTGGGAATTTGATTTTGAGGTTTTAAAAATTTCATTGAAATGCTCTAGATTATCAGGGCATCATGTGGGGTCTCCTTTTCCTGTTGGTTCATAGATATCTTTCTTTTAATACTGCATGCTTTAGTCACGTGTCTGTTCACAGATTTTGATGGGTTGTTCACCAGAAGAATGAAGTTGACCAAGGTCTGGGTCCATGAGATGGTGTCCTCACTGGTAACCTCTTACCATGGCTGGGACATTAGCCATTGTCTTGAAATCACTAGTTGCCAGGCCAAAGGGGATTTAATCATCACAGTAACACACTATCTTACAATGCCAGTAAGATTAAAAAGATTACTCATATGCTTTGTGCAGGGCTAAGTGCCTAGTTTCAGGCATTTTTACTTCCAGGGGCAGGGAAGGGCCTGTATATGTGTTGACAATTCTATAAATCAAGGGCATGAATTTTTTTTAATGTAAAAGCCAGACAGGAAATATTTAAGGTTATTGTCACATATTCTTTTTCTTTAGAAATACTTTATATTAAAAACTACCAAAACAAATGGTGGGCTAGAATTTGCCAACCTCTGCAAAACAGACCTTCCGTTAATGCCTCTGTTTTTGCTTTTGATTTGTGAGGTTCAATTTTATTTAGGATTCGGGTTCCATAGAGAAGACTCAGTCTTCCTTTTTCTCCTACACCCCTACTTGCCACCCTTCTTGAGTTTCGTCTTTTCTTCTCGCATATTCTGGGCTGTGTTTCTTAGGCTTTTTAGTCACTAGTCTCCCAAAAAGCTGTTAAAAATTGAGGTCCACTTATGTCAGCTGTTTTTTTGTTGTTGTTATTATGTGTAGTGGATCCTGTTGGTAATTGCATCATCTCATCACTTCCTGTTTTCTAATATCCATCCCATCTTTTCAGCGCCAGCATCTCAGTCGTAGTCCAATAATTCGGGTTGGTTTAGGAGTTTGCTCTACTTGCTTCTGGCCCAGGTTGGTGGAATCAAAGAATGTCTTCTTTCAGCTGTTAACCAAGGCTTGCAAGAATTGAGGAATAAATGCTCCAGCTCCTTTGCCATCCTGTTGGGGTAATCTTAGAGGTACAGGTTCTTCATTGGCTTCAAAATTGCCAGTGTGGTTCAAAGTCACTTACTATGTTACAGTCCAGGTACCCCAAGGAACCTTGTTTGATAAAAAAAGCCCTTTACTGAAAACCCTCTGTTTCATGGCTCATTCTCTCGCTTCCTACTCATGTTTCTTAGCATTATGTCTCCTATAAATTGCTTGTATTCAAGACTCCTTATCTGAAGGTCTGTTTCTGTGGAACTCAAGTAGAGATATACTGAGTTAAATTTTTAATTTAACTTTAATGAAATTTTAAGTAGAATAAGATAATTTTTAGTACTTCTTTCACTGTATTAAATATGAATCCTATTAGTTAATATTATATTAGGTATTTACTAAGGGTCAGTAATGACTCAGACATGAATTCTACTTATAAGGAGCTTGGGTTCTACTAAGCAGATAATCCATACTGTAAAGTTTTTAAAGTATTGTTAAGAGAGATTGAGCCATGTGTGTCATGAGGTTTAGCAGGTGTGAGAAGTTATTTGCAGACATGTGACTTCAGAAAGAGGTGGCATTTGAAGTAGGTAAAGGGGAAATAGATTTGAAAACAGAAGGAATGTGGAAATCCTAAAGGAGAACAAGGGATGAGCACGATCCTTTAAGTGACACAAAACAGGAAGGATTGCACGTTAGAGAAGTCTGTCGTCCCTATGGAATGAGGACAGACTCATGTAGTTTAAGTCCATATAAAGACTCAGATATATTTACAAAATCAATTAAAATTGTAAGGATGATGTTCATATGAGTACTGACATAGACAACTGATAAATGATTATGAAATTGGGAATGTAAATTTGATGTGGGAAACAAGTGAGAGCCATTAGATTCTCCTGCAAATGGAAATTAAAAACAACTTTAAAGGGAGAACATTATTGCCTAGGATGTTTTATTCTTGTGAGGAACAGAGTGGCAGCGAGGAGAAGGCTATGGCTGGCAGGTGGTGACTTTTTCCTGCCTTGTTGTGACATGCTATGGGGTTAGAAATCAAAAGGCTACTCTCAGAAGTATGGAGGGAAAGCTGAATTGCTAAGGGGAGAAAAGCTGACAGAATTATGGAGAATGAAAGCAAGGAAGAATGCAAAGGAACAGATCAGGGTCCTAGGAGTCTTTCAAAGTATAAAAGGCACTAAAAATAATCCAAAGGGAAAAGGCCCCTAGCTGAGCCATTAGAACAGGGGAGGTGAGAGCGAGAGCTTATAGGAAAGAGCTTCAGGAAGAACTGCCCCATCTCCTACTTATCTGCTCATTGTGTCTAACCACTCATAGCCTCCCGAACAGCTGGTGAGGAATTACATAGACCTACTGAAGGTTAGGCTTTGCATTTATTTATTTGCTTACTGGTGCCAATTCCCTACTTGGTTTTCAATGAGAACAGTTTTTTAAAAAGTATAATAAGTTGTTTATTGGTAATAAAGTCTTGAGTTTAAGTGAATGACTCCTAGAGCCTTCAAATTGTACACTAGCATTTCTACTTAAACTGTTTTACTCTACTAGTCTGTAACAGTTATTTTTCTTATTTCCCCAGGGAGTTTTCTTGTATAAAGAGAAAGTACAAAACAGAACCTGCTGCTTTCTCATAATGCCAATTTCTTAGGCAGTGATCCAAAAATTAGCATTATTAGTGGGGCAGGACATCCTGTGTCTGGCTACGTATGGCTAACAATAGGATGAGAAGACTGCTCATTACTAAAGTCACGGTGCAGCGGTAGGTGCACATTAATATGTTAAGAGCTACCATGTCAGAAAAATTGCTGTTCCAATAATACGTATACTGTGTTCCATTTTTCATCTTACTTGGATATCTGTAGAAAAAATTAATTTGGAAAACAACAGTCTTGGAGAAGTGAGAAAGATTAAATCATCCTACTATGGGCCTTTAGTGCTCTTCTCAATATCATTAATAATACTTAGAATTGTTTTAGCATGTTAATTCCAGTTTTGGACCTTAAATCTTAAGCATTTGTTTCACTTCAGGGTCACTACCCGTGGCCCTTTCTGCCAGCACCTGGTACAAGTGTATCTCACTGTTCTTGGCTACATTTTTTTTTACCTATTAGTAATTTATTGTACAATTCTCTTCCTTTTTGTTATCCAGCAACAAGAAATGATCTACTTTATACAAATTCTACTGCCTTCTTATCATCTTGTAAGTTGCAATTATGCCAGAGTTCCTGGATATTTGATATCACCTTTCTTCTTCTAATTTCAATTATTATTTTACAAATTTGTCATGGCTCATAGTCTACAGTAATATAATTAGGTCACTGCTGCATGGCCACTGTCAGATATTTCTGCCTAGCACATAGTGCAAAAGGTTCTAATGCAAGGCAGGAGGTACATTTTTCCTCAGGGACTTCTGAGGTTGTCATATATGGGGTGTAGCTATACTTAAGAAGGTAGTGTCTTTTTTCTGTATTAGATTTGGCTTTGGAAAAAAAATTAAGACATGATCACTGAGGAAACAAGGGGTACCAGAGTACCTGCCAAAGAAGAATGGATCTATCTGAACGTGCCCACTTTTTAAATCATGTAATTATTAGGCTATGAGCCTGAAATATCATGTAGATTGAGTGCTCACATGTTCAGTCAATCAATATTCTTTATTCAATTCTAGATTATGAAAATATTAGGTGGAGATGGAAATAATACAACACAGTAGCTAATAGGTGGGCTCTGTGATCAAGTGATGAAATTCTAAACATTTATCTACACTTCTGATTAGTTACTTTCTTCTTGCATTGATATTTTCCTTTATTTTTATTGTAAAGATATTAAAACCAAGCAAAATAAAACAGAATAAAGCCAATCAAAACAAACGAGTGTAAGTGACGCAGAATTTAAAAGCAGTAGGAAATCAACAATGGTTACCATAATGCCTCTTGTTGTCTTCAGAATAGCTCCAGATACTTTCAGACATAGTAAAAATCAAACAAAACAGACCAGAATAGAACCAATAAAAACAAAACAATGAATTCAAGAACTTCCAAACAAGACAATAGTAAATCTAAAATGGTCACCATAATATATCTTGTTATTCTTGAAATAGATGCCCATGCCTTCAGATGTGATAAAATCAAAACAAAACAATAAAATTCAACTGAACAAAACAATGAAAATTATGCAGGACTTCAAAACAAGATAATAGGGAATTAACAATGGCTACTGCCTTTAGAAGGAAATCACCTTTAGATAATATATTGCATATTGTCATCCTCTGAATAGATGATCAGACCACCAGCTCTAGACCTGCAAAGTCAGTGACACACCAAACCACATTAAATTGTATTTTACCTCAATAGCTATGATCACAGCCTGTGTTTCTCTGGATCAGCTGGTCGCTTATGGCAGGGGTGGGGTGGGGGTACAGTTTGCTCTTCTTGTTTCCCATCCCATGTGCTGGAAGGGGCTGGCATCTGGCTCTCCTCCCAGTGGCCCGTGCATGGTGCCGATTTGCAGGAAGGGCTTGCTTCTGGGTGACTTCTTGTTCTGTTCCCCTGCAGTTTATCTCGATCTTTTCAATAGTAATAGCAAAATATTAACAATGCCTTTATGATAGAATCGGAGTGTTTGGAAATCTTAAATAAATGTAAACTATTATTACTTTCACAACATGTAAGTTAGTGCTGAAAATTTTTTACTGGCTATAGTCAAAGACAAGTCAATATAAATTTTTGAATTTTTGTCCAGATTTTTGAATTAAGTGTTTTTCTTTTTTGTTGCATTGTGTCAGACCAATTTGACAACATAATTTGCATAACATTAAAATGCATACACACGTTAGAGTCTTAAGAGTCTAAGTGTATTTTCACAAAGATTTTAATGAAAGATTATTAGAGATGATAATAATATTTACATTTAGCAACATGATTTATTTTCATGTTGATATTGGGACTTTGGGCCAGTGCTACTTTGCATGACTGTGTAAATTACTGTAAGAAAAATAATGCATTCTGCTGTAACTTCAGCTGGAGTTGACCTTTTGTTCATAGACTCAGTCTTAAGACTTTTGAAAAAATAAAGGCTTTTTAAGCAGCACTGATATTTAGTTCTGTGGAAATGATTTCTGAATCTCATAGAACTTTGGTTGTTACAAGTATGATAGAGGTGACCACCACACGCATATTTTTATCCTAATTTAAGTCTAATGCTGGCATCTCTACAGTTCCTTTTAATTTTGTATGAGTTGGTGCTCCAGCCATCAAGCACTGAGTCTCTGTTACCTCTGGTATGGTAGCATTTCATGTTCTGCTTCTCACAGGCCTCATGCACTGATTTCAAAATTGCCTCATTACTGCATGATGTTGCTGGTTCATTGTCATGAACAGATAACCTGATGTGGAACGTATGCTATTTAAAGACAGTGATTTTTTTTTCTTCTTCATTTTTTTTTCATTTGAATAATGCATCAGTGTGAAAAATAGCACCTTCTATATTAATAAGCTTTGAATACCAAATCAAATTCAGAAGTTTGTGACTCAAATGCTACTTTACTATCTATAAAGCTCTATCATCCTAGCTAGGAAAGCAGTTCATATTTATTCAATAGGTTTTGAGTGCCAGACATTTTGCCTACATTTTTGTTTGATTTTCACAATAGCTCCTGGAGACAGGAACTACTCTTATTTCACAGAGGAGAAAACAGAGTCAAAGAGATAAAAGGATCAGTAAGACTGAGAAGTGATATTCCAGGAGGCTTAGGCAGGAGGACTATAAATTCAAGCTCAGCCTGGGCAATTATGCAGTTTAGTGAGTTAGCAAGACTCTGTCTCATAATAAAAATTTTAAAAGGGCTGTAGCTCAGTGTAAAGGGCCTGAGTTCACCTCTTACAATTGCCAACAAAAGAAAACAACCCAAACAACAACGACAAACTCATGTGATGCTAAGCTGGGCCTTGAACCAGTCTTGGTACCAAAGATTGTGTCTACTCTTTCCCCTCTTCTGGCTGGAGCGTGAACTAAAGGAACCCATGTGGTGGAAATCCGAATGGCTGTGGCCATCTGGAAAGAGAGTCCTGCCAAATTCTAATGTGAAATGTGACTGACCTGGTCTCTGGCAAACATTAATGTCATGTTGAACCCTTTACAGACCAACCCCATCTATTAAACATTCTGATACTAGAAGCATTTTCTTAGTTTTATTTCCATACAAGATGATAGAGCATTGTCTATAATTACTGCTGTCACTGTAATTTTGTACATTAATGGCAATTTTGTGAGGAAAGGTAAATTTTCCTGTTTAGTGAAAGCTTGATTGTTCTCTCTAGACTTCCCTTAATCTCCTGCTGAGATCTTGTTAAACATTTTGAGGATGAACTAATCAGTGTTTTGCATCCTTTCAGTAATGTGAATGCTTTATTTTTTCAGCATAATGCAATGTGAGAATATTCAGGTGTAAGTAGACGGGAAGACTCCGTCAACCATTATGGTGTGAAAAAAACAGACTGATGCTGATGGGTGGGATTGAGGAGAGCTTAGATAAACTTTTATAATAGAACAACTTACAGATATTTTCTAATCGCTTATTCTGCCATTTTCAACATAAATGACTGGAGTCACCTGGGTCTACCGAAATTCTTTTTGGGGAGTCCTATGAGAAAGAGAGAATTCATTTGCAAAATTTTCACAGTCTAATTGATAAACTCTTGCTAGTGCCTTCTCATGCTTGAAAGTCAAATGTGTGCTTCTTTTACCCTGGTGAATCATTTTAGCATAAAGTTAGAATGCTGAATTTGAAATTAATTTTCCCCAAAGAAGAAACAGTTTCAATTTTCTTGTAAACTGTTTCTTTGGGTTTAATGCTAGTAGACTGCAGTATTTTTGTGTTGCTCATGAGTCAAGAGAATCTATTTGAAAATGATCAGTGCGTATTTGTAGTGTTCTGATGTATTAGGTGAAAATATGCTTTGGTGTCGAGAATCTTCATCATATACATATGTAGAGTCACCAGTCATAACTCAGTAGCTTCAACGTCTTCTCCTCCTTCCCTGCTTCCTCCTCCCACTCTGTTCTTATGTGCTACAGGGCCCAGATTTTAAATTTCAGGATGTAATTCATAATTTTGCCTTTCTCCTCCTAATTTTGCCTACCATTTATATAACTCCCAACCAAAAACTTTTTTTTTTTACAGTACTGGAGATTAAATCCAGAGCCTTCACATTGAGCAAAGTCTCCAGTCATTTTTAAAAAGTTAATTAATTTTATTTTCGTGACAGATCTTGGTAAGTTGCCTGTGCCAGGCTTGGTCTCGCTGGTCTCCAGTGTCAGCCTCCCAGAGTGCTAGAGTTTTAGTCCAGTGTCACTGTGCCAGCTTCAATCAAACTTTTTAAAAAGCAAATTAAAAGATTTAGAACTGAGGTAAAAATAAAGTTTTTT